>KE154059.1:40181-51003 GCA_000411075.1 Sisymbrium irio | reverse complement strand
TAAGCTAAGATACAAACAAAATTGTTATATGGTGAGATTCTAGAGAAGAGGAGATGAGACCAACCTGTGAGATCTCGGAGTCGGCCAAATTGGAGGAGAAGGACTGCTGTAGAAGATGAAGTTACGGTGGAGAGAACAAGAGTTTTAGGCGAAGAAAAGAAGAAGAAGAAGAAGAAGAAGAAGAAGAAGAAGAAGAAGAAGAAGAAGAAGAAGAAGAAAAGAAGAAAAGAAGAAGAAGAAGAACTGTGAAGATGGAGTTACGACGGAGAGAACAAAAATGGCAAATATATTTTTGATATATTAATTAGCTATTAAGCTTTTCACTTTCTTTATATTTATTAAATAAAAAATAAAAATGGTCATTAGCAAGAGGGTAAAACAGGATTATCATTAATCAAAAGATTAATTTTCTGATTAAATCAGAGAAAGGTATAGTAAGACAAATCATGTTTCAAAGTGGGTCAATTTCCCCAAATTCTCTAATTAAATCTAGATCATAAGAGACAAATCTACTAAGTTTTTTTCACAGCATATGCTTTCATATTGTATTTTAAAACATAAAAGTATGATAAAAACTTGTAAAATCTTCAATCATACAATTAATATTGAAAACTAGATTGTATTTTGAGAATATTTATTAGTTTAGGAATTCTTATGTGTTTATCTATTAATTAGATAAAAAGTACTGTCGTTTAAAATAATAAAACTGTCATTCAATATATAAAACTGTTTTTTAACATATTAAACTTGCCGTTAGACAATAAATTGTTGTCAAATAATTAAAAACTACAGTTCTTCATTTAATATGTCACCAAGAAATACAAAAAATGTCGTATTTACATAAAACTGTAAAAGAAAATTCTTCATTCGTTTAAAAATATGCCATCTAAATAAAGTAGTAGATTTATTTAGATGATTTTCATCTTCTTTTTTTTACTGTAATAAAAAATTTGATTTTTTTTAGTAAACGTAATATCATCTTTTTGTAATTATATTTTTGTATTAAAAATAAAAGGATATTTTAAGACTTGGCATTTGTTTTTCTAAAATTGATTTTATTAAATGCATAAATCATCAAAAGCTGACATTAATTAATTCATTATTTACCAGAATTTTTTAATAACTAAAACTGTTTTGTACATTCAATATCATCTAATCTTTTTATATCAATTGCAACAAAAGTAAAAATTGACAACAACAATAACAGTATCTTGTTCTAGCAAGTGTTCAGAATTCAGACTAAACAAGAACGAAGATACCATGATTACAAGAACAAAATCACAGACCTAGAATTACACATACAAAATCTAAAGAAGTAAACAAGAAATCAAGCTGAAAAAGAAGCGTACATGTAATGTTTTGAGACTCTGAGTTCTGTGATGCGGATGCCTCTGAAGTCTGATGTTAGCTTTATAAGCCTTGACTGCATTGTAAAATACAAAGTTTCCTGTAATTTGCATGTCTAGGTAATTAGGGATCTACGTGTTGGGGATATAGCATGTATAAGGAAAAGAGTCAAGACTCAATAGATATGCAATTGGTAAACAGTAAATACCAAACAAAATTCGAAATTCAAGCAAAGTACCAAACATAAACCGAAAGGAAAACTGAAAAATAAAATAAAGCAAAGCAAAGTAGCAACCATGAAACAAGTTGCAAAACAAAAAAACTTAACAATAGCCGAATGGAACCACGGATGCTTGTCTTGACATTTGAAACCTGAAATTTCAAAGTTAACAAAGAAATAAGTATGAAACTAAATTGGCACATTGATACAGAAACCAAAACACTAATAAGAGAAGAGATATAAATTTATCTCATCATCACAGTCTTTGGAATACAGGTTCAAATTCTAAAGACATAGAAAGAAAAAATGTTAGAAAGTATTAATCAATAATCATTAGTAATTTAGCAACCAAAACAATTTAGTACCTCTCATAAGATCGTCTTGTTGCTCCACCTCTGCAAGCAGTTGTTCTTGCCTTGTCACTCCTTTCTCATTCACCTTAATCTCACATTTAACCCACTGCTCAGTGCACATCAATACTTCAATCATAAAGTGAGCCAAACAGCTTCGACTTGGATCTAAAACACGACGAGATGTACTAAAAGCAGATTCGGATACAACTGAAGACACTTGCATTGCAAGTATATCTCTTGCTATTAGTGACAGAACCGGATACTTTGGACTGTTTAACTTCCACCAATCACATTTAGATGGTGGGCCAATCCTTTTTTTTTCCCTCTACAAGCTCGGTGAAGTAATCATTGTAGGGTTTTTCTTCAGCATCCATCTTCTCAAAAGCTACTATGAATTTCAAAGCTTGTTCCACCATCAGATAAGTGGAGTTCCATCTCGTCCTCACATCTAGTGGTAAGCTTTCTCTTTGAACCCTTCCTGATTCTACATGGTCATCAAACGACTTTAGCCTCAGTGTTGAAGACCTGACAAAGTGAATCCCATTACAAATCGCATTCACACTGTTTTATATCTCCAGCAAGCCATCCCTCACAATCAGGTTTAATATATGTGTATCACACCTCAAATGTAGAAAAGTCCCATTTAGAATGAAAACATCATCTCATAATTGCTTAAATTCCTCCTTGAATCTCCTTAATGTTGAACTGTTTGCTGTGGAATTGCCAACTGTGATGCTGAATACTTTCGTGATATTCCACTCGGCCATACAGTCCACAAGTACCCTACAAATGGTTGCACCTTTGTGGTCGTAGACGTTTTTAATCCCAGGATAAGCTTTCTTAACTGTCACGATGCATCAATAAAATGAGATGTTATGACCATATAACTAGCTCTTGTATATGGAGCAACCCATATATCTGTCGTTAGAGACACCCTCTGCCTGTTATCCGCAAGAATCTTCTTCATTACCTCTTTCTTCTGCACATAAATCTCCACTATGTCTCTTGTGGCTGTTCTCCTAGAATGAGGCTTGTACAATTTAGTTTTGCTGCATAAGTGCTTCTGAGCTAGTGACTCTATGAAAGCTAATGGTAACTCTCCTATTACCAACATCTCATTAGAAACTTTTCTAAACACACTTTCAGAAACCTTACACAGTCGCATCTCACCATCAGTAGGTAGCACCGTGTGATTCTGGAACATATTAGCCGCTTGCCATACACTGAAAGCCTTGCACGATAAATTCAGATGCTTTTTCATGTTGGATGTGTCGGATTTGGTTGGTAATGTCATCTCTTTCCCACAATAATGACAATTGGCTTTGCCAACATCTTCTTTTTGTCTTGTGAAATGATTCCAAACCCATGATCTTGTCTTTTTGCGTCTTAGAAGCATTGTTTCCTTCTTCTGATTCTTTCCTCTTGCCTTTATTCTTCTTCTACAATGGTGTTTCAGCTTCATTGTCTGTACCATCAGAGTCACCGTCATGCATATGATCGCCATTGTCTCTGTTATTCGGAGGAGCATAAGACGCCATCTGAATCAAAAACAACATACCATAATACCATTGTTATAAAAAATCTTTATAAGTAAAGACGTCAACTCACAATGAAACCTGATTCCATTATTCCAATTTCTATCTAGATAATACTAACTAAGCTCAATGAATATTAAACAAGTTTAATCGAATTTGAAAATCAAAAAAAGTAAAGGAAATCAAAGAAGATAATATCTAAAATTGAAACTTGAAAGAGAGATAAACCTATGAAATCAGAAATCAAAAAAAGTAAACAAATGATTTACGCAAAACGAAACAGGAAATAATAAATACCTTGGATCGAATTTGGGACGCTTGTGAAGAAGGAGAGGTTTGAGAACTTAACTTTCGAAGCTTTGTAGTTGTTTCAAGATTTCTAATTTGAAAATTCATCTAGGTAATTGGGATTTTATCTCATGCCGGAATTGAGAACTGGAAGAGCCACACGGGGTGTAGTCTCTCGAGTCTCAACAACGGCTATCTCTCGTCTCGTGTCTCGACAAAGTAGGAAGTAGGCAATAAGTACTGGAAGTGTAGGACAACGGCTAGCCGTTGATTTTTTTCGGTTTTTGATCGGGTAATGGGTAAGAACCGGACCCAACCAACCCGATACAGGTACGAGAGAAACATATTCAGCAGGTTTATTATGGATATACCCATATCCGATCCGAACCTGTTATTTTCGGGTCAGTTTCCAGGCCTTTGGGCCATAACAAAAAAAAAAAAGAACTACAGTATACTAAAGCCTTCAAATTACGAGGAATTTGAATTAGTTAATATCAAGTATGAAGCAAATCAACTTTTGTTAGCCTAGTGATAAAGGAATGTGTAGTAAAAACTTTGGCTACTTAAGTTAAATTTGCGTTGGCCTCTGAACTTCAGCATTAGTTGGATATCTGTTAGAATTGGTCATTCGGAAACCAAATACTGTAATTGATCGGTGACTATTCTATCCTCAACATTCATAAATCTGATATAGTAAACAAAAAAAGACTTTAGAAGCTTTTGTCGATTACAGATGTCGCATAAGGAGGTTTTGTTTCGGACAATGTTGCCGATTCTCTTGAAAATCCGAGCAGTAGGGAGTTTAGTATCGATAAGAAAAGGAAAATAATAATCTCTCTTATTTTTTCTTGGGCGTCACCTACGTGATTACGTCCTTTGATTCATTAATGTATTGATGTGACAGTGGAGAAGAAGAAAATTGGATTTTTAGTCGTCGGTGTTTATCGCAGCTACACTCATTAAGAACAAGCCCATAAACATAAACCATAGTTATAAATTCTCCGTAGACTTTATTCTGAAGGAGAAATCAAGTCATCAACTATAAGAATAGAATACTGTATTAGGGAATACTAGTCATACAAGTAACAATCATGCATACTATAAGATTTTAACGTGGAAGAAAAAAGGTAATGAGATTCTAACAAACTTTCGCTGAAACTTCATGTAAGTCTCTATCAACTAACCCACCAACTTCTCTTTCAAAAGAAAAAAAACACTAACACATCAATATTTAATATATACATTCAAAGGAAGAAAAACATACAAATGAATCAATATCCCTCTTCATTTTTTTTTGTGACACTCAAAAATCGATGAAAGAACATAAAGATCACGTAGTGGTGATCACCTACGGACCACCGTCGGAGAGTTCAGTGACGGCGTCGCCAATCTCTCACCAGGCGCCGTCAGTCCCGACGCCATCTTCCTTTGCATATTCCGTTACGCCGTCAGCATCAAGATTCAGCTCACGGCCACGAGCGTCCGTTCATGTTCCTTGTTTGGTTCTCCGGTTTACAACTTTGGTTCTCTGTTTTGTCTCTGCGCTTTCGCTGGCAGTGAATGTTCATCGGCCTACACAGAGACATCGAACTCAGAGCTCCTCGAGTTTCGCTTCATATCCTGAACTATTGTAAGAGCCTTCTCTTCTTTTGAAGTATTTACCAATATTTTTTATTAAGTCGTTTCATATAGTATGATGTTTTTTTACTTACTTCTATGTAAGTTTCTAGACTTCTTTTATCTATAAAAATAGATTATATTGTATTGATTGTTGTTTCACATTCAGTACTACTAAAAAGCAGAAACTAAAAGTGTACTAGGCAATTTCAATTATTATTTTTAGTATATGCATGCGTGGACTACTTCAAAACGTTAAATATACGAAGTGAAATGTAAATTCACTGCTAGTATCAATAAGTACATAAAGTCACTTCTTATCCGAAAAATGTAATAAACTTTTACTTTTGGCACCGTACTTGATATATATATATATATCATTGAGTGTATGTTTGAAAAAAATATCATATTATTTTATCAAATGTTACCATTTTACATAATGCCACTTACTTAAACACTCGTGAATAACGTGATAAAGTATACAATTGACCATAGGCACCGCATATCTCGACTTTTAAAATGGGAATCTACCGAAGTTTCCCTACCAAAAATCCCTGACTTGATGTACTATTAAGTACTAAAACACGCAAAAAATATTAAGAATTTTTTTACGTGATTTTGTTTTGTACCTAATTAACAAAGTATTTAAAATGTTTTTAATAAAAGTTAGAATACATGTAGGTATTGTTTTGGTGTAGCAGTGACAGGACTCGTGTATACATCTCTGCAAACATTCAAAGGAGTTTGTGATATTACTCACAGAGGAGTTCTAATCTCTGAGCCTCTTTCGGATTACATCAGCTTCATTCTTGATCAGGTATTCTTTTCGTTATTATTGGCTAATTAGATGCTTATATATAAGTACTACATATAAAAAACATATATATGTACATATATAGGGAGACTAATCAATAGTAAACATGTAAAAGAATTGGGCTAATTTATTTTTGTAAAACTTAATCAGGTTATATGTTATCTACTAGTATCATCTTCTTCTGTGGCAATTGCGTGGATCCAACATGGAAACGGCGATGCAATCAAAACACTGAGAAAGAATTCCATAGTTTCAGCTTCAATGGCCCTCTCTGCTTTTTTGGTTTTGACACTCTCGAGCCTCTTGTCTGGGTATAAGCTTTGCAAGAGATTTATGTGGTAATTAATTCTTGTAAAGGAGTTTTATATTCAAATCCTGTTTAATCTAAATAAGTCATGACCATGTGAATATATCAGTAAATACGTAATTTATATATGCATGACAATTGTATAAAACAAACTCAAAAGTGCTGTATGTTTTTGTTTTCATCTGTCTTCCTCGTTTTTTTGCCAAAATTAAAGGGTCCTTTAATATGCATAAAAAAGTGTTCTACATAGTGTGGCAAAAGCGAATTTTTTCCTATAGAAGGATGTTACAAGTGTTACAGAACAGAGCAGTGGAAGTGTCCTTAAAATAATGATTGATCAACGAATTAAAAAGTTTCTACACCCAAGTAAACATGTATATTACTGGACATTGTGGATAAAATGGCATTCCGTCTCGTCAGCTTTGAACATGTTAGTAAATATCTATCATCCATAATAGATCACCAGTTCTATCATGTAGGACCAATTGCTAAAATTCTATTTCCACCACCACGATGATTTCAAATATTTTTGCTACAAAAACTAGTTTATAAAAAAAATCTCGTAGGCCAATAAATAATTTCTCTTTCTCCTGCTTTTGAATGGCGATTACTTTTGTTATCTTTTCTACGTTTTTTTCAGCTGTCGACTTCTTCTCTTCTAATCTTTCTATCTGGTTCTCCTCTTGAGAATGGTGGTCTGTTTAGGTTAAAGTGAGTTATGCAGTTCAGATAGCTCCGGTCTCTCCACTTTTCCGCGTTCTGTTCTCTGTCACCGCCACCTCTGTAGCTGCGTTTTGTTAAGTTTGAAGTTGAGGTTAGGCATTTTTGTTTCTTTGGTAGGCTTTTGAGGCAGCTCTTTCCTGGTGTCCATCGTCACCATGTCCCATTCGAGTTACCCTACAAACTCTCTGGCTAAAGTTTATATCCCTCCGGTTTAGTCTTGTCATCTGCCTTTTGGTTCCTCCGTTCTGCTATTTGCTGCGTTTTCCATTGTAGGGTTGCTTTTCTGTTGCCTCCGTCGTCTGTGTGTGTGTTCTTCTCGGTCTGGTTGGACTAAGGATCCAGGTGTACTGCTGTGTGGTCGAGTTTGGCGGTTCGTTCTTCTCGTTCCTCTGTTGGTTTTTGCGTTCTCGGGGGTGTTCCAGGCGTTGTTTTGGTCTAGTCGACGCTAGTGACGCTTTTGGACTTGTGATGCGGTCCTGCGGTTTGCCTTGTAATGAGAGAGTTTTAGAGGTTCTGAGTTTTCGTCTCATCTTGGTTTCATTAGTTCAACTCGGCAAGTTGGTCACAAGCCACTCACTTTTGAGCTTTGCTCGTCCGTTCTACAGCCATTTTGTTGCCCTTTCTTGGTATACTTTACAAGTGTCTCCTGTATCTTCTATGGTTACCAGGTGCTTCTTAGGCCATTGTTAGCTTCCATATCCTTTGAATATCTTTAGCTAGTATATTTGTTTTAGCAGTCAATTGTCTTACGTTGCCTTTATATGTTGTAACACAGATATTTTCTATTTTACCAAGATGTACTCATTCCTTTTACATAATGCAACAAATTTAGTAAAAAGGAAAAAAAAACTAAATTTTTTTATATTTAGCTTTCACAATATAACTGTTTATATTTTTATAAATGCTTTATTTTGGTGAACTTGTTTTTGTAAATGTTAGTATTAATAATGATACGTTTAAGCTTTTTTTTGTAAACCGTCTGACTCGCAATCCCAAGTATAGTTGAATGCGCTCTTTGTAACTCATTTGCACGTGTCAGTTCATTTCCACATTTTGAGGTAAAATAAAACGCAATATTAAATGAATACAGTATTTACTTTCTTTATTGAAAGATAAACTTTGGATAAGACAGCAACAACAAGTGAGTTCAAACTTCAAACATTTCCACTAAGAAGTAACAACACATATAAATGGCCGGGGACAAAATTAAATTTTGCTGCTTTCCTTCACAGAAAAACGTAAAATTAACATTTTCGGTAATTAAAAGTTGGAGAAAAAGGTTGCCGCCCAAAAAAAAAAGAGAAAAAATTAAATGTTTTGTGGTGATGATTACAAGGAAAATCCGTTAGTCAACAATGTTCCTGTTCTACTTTTTTTGACAAATATTTTCTGTCTTTTTAAAAAGTTTGAACTTGGATGTGATATTATCTTTAACAATTTCAAATGTAAATTAGAAATGAAAATATAACTGATGTATTAAGGAGAGTTATTTGACCAAAACTCTACAGTCAAATCCATATTTCTATAATTTTAAATATTAGTATATCTTTTTATGTCATAGAATTTACCAGTAAAATAGTCCTTTCTTTTTACAGTTCAAAAAAAAAAAAAAGAATTTACGAGTAAAACTCCATATTTGTGCCATATCTTAGGTTTGTTTTTTTTCTTATTCATACAAAACTATTATAATAATAATATTCTAGACTTTCAACATTTGTAATATTTTGAATAACATATGATTGAATAAAAATATTCACATCTAAAATTATCAGATAGGAACTGAAATTTTAAAATAACTTGACATAATTTACACATCAACACATGATTTTCTCTAATATAAAATCAGTTTTTTTCTTCAATTTCAAAGCAGTTATTAAAAAAATATTTGGATTCACATATTGATGAAAAATACAAGAGACGCAAGAGATGCATTTTATCCTCATCTCTATATCAGTTATTTTCTAAGAAAATTATAATAATAAAGAAAATTAAAGAGAACCGTGAAAGAATTTTGGTCTAGATTTTGTTTAAAGAAAGCAAAGTTATACATGTTAAGTATACAATTCAAACTTTGACTTTAAAAATGTAGACTATAGTTAATGATTATCACACATAAGTGACCAAAAAAAAACATTAGCACTTTGCAAGTTTGCATAGTAGAAGAAGAAGGTTGCTACTTTATGGCTTTATTTTTTGTTTTGTTTTTTACGAACAGTTTAGTGTACATGATGATAATAACATGAAACGATATTGGAGTTCTTATTAATGTAACATCACAAAAAACAAGAGAGTCAACAGAGAATATTAAACTCGACTCCAAAACTTATTCCACTTACATTGATTATAGAATATGTTATCAGATAACTTACACCAATATAGTAATAACGTTTCGTGTAATGAAAAGAGCGACCACAGGGTCATAAAGGGGAAGTGAAGAAGAAGAAACTTCTGGAAAAAGAGAGGGAAGCCACATACGCTCTTCTCGCACATTCCTATACTCTTTCCTCCTTGTGGACCCCTTACCTTTTTAAAATTCCTATTCTACCCTTTTCCTCCTCGATCTCATTTTTTTAATTTTTCTTTTTAATTATTTTTCCCCTTTCCTTCTCGAACTTCCGATCTATTGTCTCTCCTCTCTCTCTCTCTCTCTATTTTTCTCTTTCTTATCAATCCGTATTTGCCAGAACCTTCTAGAACTTCAGACACCAACTCAATCACAATCTCTCTCTCTTTCTCTCTCACACACGTTTGAGATTCGTCACGGACTCTGTCTGGATTATACCAATCTCTTTGTTGTTTGGTAAAAAAGAGAGAAATTTGATGTTTCTTTTTTGTCAGTGTGTTTTTGGATTTGGATTAATGGGTCTTTTGAGAAGAAGCTAATGAAAGCGAAAAGACTAATCATCATTTCTCTTCTGCGTCTAGTTTTGCTGCAATTCGGATCTCATGATTCGAAGTTTCTTTAAGCAATAACAATAAACCAAACACAAAGAAAAGAAACTCATTTCCATTGGTAAGTTCATTCATCTCTTCACGAGTCTTGTCCTATCCAATCTTGTCTTAATTCGGATTGAAAAAGTTCAGGTTTTTGAGGTGTGTGGATCTGTGAAACTCATGCCGGGAGAACAAACCGGAGAAACTCCGACGGTAGCCGGAGTTGGTGGCGGCGGAGGTGGTTGTAGCGCCGGAAATAGTGGCGGAAGCAGTGGATGCGGAGCCGGTGGTGGAGGTGGTGCAGGTGGTGGTGGTGGTGGAGGAGGAGATTCGCAGAGGTCTATTCCGACGCCGTTTTTAACGAAAACGTATCAGCTTGTTGATGATCCGGTTTACGACGATTTGATTTCTTGGAACGACGACGGATCAACATTCATCGTGTGGAGACCAGCTGAGTTCGCTAGAGATCTTCTTCCCAAATACTTCAAACACAACAACTTCTCCAGTTTTGTCCGCCAGCTCAACACTTACGTGAGTTTTTATTTTTATTATAATTTGTATAGAAATCTCAATATTGGTTTAATAGTGATTTTTATTCGGTTTAATATGGTTTTCAGGGATTTCGAAAAGTAGTTCCGGATCGTTGGGAGTTCTCTAATGATTGTTTTCGGAGAGGTGAGAAGA
>KE154059.1:23579-39948 GCA_000411075.1 Sisymbrium irio | reverse complement strand
GCCGCTGCAGCAGCTGCTTCAGGAGGAGGACCGGGTGGTGTGGTTCTTCAGAGGACGACGAGCTGCACAACTGCACCGGAGCTTATTGAGGAGAACGACAGGTTGAGGAAAGAAAACGTACAGCTGAGTCAAGAGCTGGCAAAGCTTAAAGGGCTGTATTCGAATATCTACACGCTCATGTCGAATTTCACGTCGGGTCAAGCGGAATGTGCGAACTTGTTGCCGGATGGGAAACCGTTGGATCTTTTATCGGAGAGACAACGGGCGAGTGAAGACATAGCAATGGCTACTGGGATAGAGACAGGGATTGGTCTGAAGCTCGATGAGGACTTGACTCCGAGGTTGTTCGGGGTTTCGATTGGTATGAAGCGAGCTAGAAGAGACGAAGAGTTGGGTGCTGCAGAGGAAGAGGATGATGAGCGACGAGAAGAACGACGAGAAGCGAGTAACCGAGAGGGAGAAGGTTCCGATGTTAAGTCAGAGCCGATGGAAGAGAATAACTCTGATAACGATAATGGGCCATGGCTTGAACTCGGAAAATGAAAAGAACTACCGGGAAACTGTGACTGGTTTCCATTGATAAGGCCATTGAGCTGACCCGAGCGGAAAACTGAAGCAACGTTACGTCATCGGTACAAAGGCTCTAAATGTTTAACAGTTAGGCAGAAACTTAGTTGGGGTACTAAAACACAGAACCTACTACCATCCTGAGTTGTTTCTGATTTCCGATGTTGCTTCTTGAATCTTCTTCTTGATGGAACTGAAACTGTTCTGGCTCGTTTGGCTCCAGCGGGTCGATGTGCTTCTCACGATTTCAGATAACACAGGGAGGTTCGAAGTTGGATCTTCATACTCTGCGATCACAAATCAATGGTTTTCTTAGGTTTAATTGGGAATGTTTGTTACAGAATCCTTATGTTCTTTTAGTTCAGAAAAGTTGTAGCTCTACTTGTATGATGATGATGATGAAATTTTTTTATTTCTAAGTTGAAAAGATAGATAGTTCAAGTCCTGTTCTGAAAGAGTCTCATGGTGTTTATTTGTTATTTACCTGATGACATAGGGAGCTCGTACTGGCGCTTTAAGAACTTGGAGGCGTTCCGGTCTTTCTTGTGGCAAAGAACTCTGACTATTGTCTGTGCGTCCTCCAAGCGCCGCTGCTCTGAGCTCACTCCCATGTTAATCAACTCGCTCGCAGTCATTAGCATCTGTATTAGCATTTCACTCTGCTACCGAGACCGCGTATAATAACCCGAAAGACGTTAGTATGTCAGTTTTTTTCTAAAACGGCAAGTGAACGAAAGGCATTTACCTCCAGAGAGTACAAGTCCAGGATCTCTTTCGCCTGTTTTGCTTCTTGGTCAACTAGAGAACGGGGAAGACCTTCTCCATCAGCGATGAAGAACTCCTACCAAAATGCATGACAAAGGTCAGTGAACTGCCATGTACATGGATAAAGACCAGGTTCTCATTGCAGATCCCAACAATGAGAACATAATTTCTACTCTTCTATAATCGTTTGTTGCCTGAATTAAATAAAATTAGTGTATCCGAAGACACTACAGGTTTGAAATTTGGAACAGAAGAAGCTTTGTTCCAGAATAATAGTACCGACTTCAAAATAAATATAAACTACTTACTTTCAAAATATTGAGATCCTCTTCCATCAAAGGGATGTCTGAATCCGAAAATGCACGGGTTGGACCTCCATCAAGTAGTACTCGAACGTAAGCTTCCTGTGTGAGAGAAAGATAGAGTCTTTGGCGAGCACAAGAGAAGTTGCGAGTTTTCTTTACTTGGTATGTGAAGAGGTACAAGAAGTATTACCAAAGCGGATCGGCAGATGCTTAAAACCACCATATCTCGTGAGTCCTCATAACTCAAACTGCATACATTATCAAGGACCTGTGCATTGCATTTCTAACTGTAAGTTTAGCTTACTAGAAAGGGATGAATCAGGGAAAGAGGTAATTTTTGTTTACAGTATCAATGTAAGGGAGCAATCTTTCCAAGCGGGCGCCTTCGACTGTGCCATTGTACAACTGTACTAGGAACATATCTCTCAGATCCCAGAATATCACTCTTGCCCCTGTTAACAGAGCAACTATAAATAAAAAACCAGAGATAAACCGAGTTCTTAGCCCTCTCTAACACAAATATATACAATCCATCTAACATTCTCTCACATTCATGAGGCCATCTAACATCTCTCATTCATGAGGTGATAACAGTAAAAGGGGAATATATGTATAGCTTATTGTCGGGTACGTCTGATAAAGACAGACAATGGAAAATCTTGTTCTGTACGTCTGCAAACAGACAATTTGATTTCTGACGCTTAAGGTTGCAAAAGATTGATTCGTTTTTAGACAATTTTTTCAGCTAATCTCAAATTTAAAGTACTGCAGATGAACAGAGACTTTCTATAAGCTTACCAATTAGGTCACGGGTTTTGTTTATGCAATTGGCATTGGTCTCCCTTAGGCTGTCATAGGTTGTAGAAAAGAGTTCATCAACAGCTTCACTATGCGTCAATGAATTCTCCTCTTCAACTTCGTCACTCTCGATTCCTGAACCAAGATCATGCACACTTCAACACACGGCAATAACCAGAACAAAGAGAAAAACGTCTACTTCCAAGTAGATGATCTTACTTGATCTCTTGTCAAGAGAGGATCGGACAAGTGTCAAAGATTTCCTTATGCCATCTTCTGTTGCACTGATTTGTTTCTGAATATACTGACACATAAACACATAATAGACAATAAGAAAATCTTATTGCTTAGGTTTCACAGAGAAGGATATAAAGGTTTTAGCTTGCAACGACACTTACGCAGAGTGTATTCAATCTTATGCAAAGTTTCGGTATTGTCAGTTCATCCAATTTCTTAACCATTTTATTATCTGGCTCTGCAAACTCGAGCGACTTCCTCTTCATTGCTGGCATAACACCATCTGTGAATCGAGTCAAAGGAGGAGCTGACGGATATAGAAGTTTCTTGTCAACTGCAAATATACGTTATGGGTCAATACATCACAGTGTGCATCAGCTGAATCGCTTAATTTAAATCAAGCTTTGTAACTATTTTTATTTCACCGTTGGAGAAGATTTTCTATACATACTAAATTATTAGTCTCAAGCAAGCGTTATACAAAGAAGTACAAGATAATATACATGTTGCGAGTGATCTACTAGACACATATAATCCTTGTCAAGCATGCGACTCTGGATACCGATATAAGTTACAAAAATTTACAATGTAATTCCAATGCAAGAACAAGGCTCGGTAAAAACTGTAAGATGTAGAGTTGGTCAGTACCTAGTTGATCAAAAATTCTCTGAAGATAAGTATCCAAGCTGTGATAAATTATTGAGAGAAGAGCTTGGAGATGCGTGATATCAACAGGTAAATGTAAACCAAATAGCTGAGACACGGTCTGCAAAGCCAGATGAGAAAGTAAGATGGAAAGTACTGAATAAAGGTGAAAATAATAATACTAAAAGTAAAGCAAGAACTTAAACAAAGCCAACATGTAATTCCACAGGAAAGCCAAAACGAAGACAAATGTCTCTGAATACTGAACTCGTTCTGTATTTTAAGTTCCTACAGTTTGTACACTATGCCGCACAATGATGTCATGAATCTCATGATAGTATGGAGACTTACCTCTTCTATGATCCTGAATATTTCAACGATTGATGCAGCATGTCTTTGATGAACTGATAGAGGCTCCCACTCCTGCTTATAGGAAAGTCACTATAATTAAAATCATGTTTCCATTTGATCAATAAAGTTTCCTGCATCACGCTTTGAATTTGTTTAGTTTCATAATTTCAAAATTATGTGATGCAGCTTTTTCAACGATTTCTCAATAATGACCAGATGAGGTTATGACCAAACTTTAAAGTCTATCAACTGTCAACAGCAATCATCATGTGAACAATTTGCCAAGAATATATAACCTCAATTTCAAAAGCCCGCCGAGTCCATTGCAAGATATGATCATGTTGAGAGATAAGCCAATCCAGCATTACGGGTTGGACAACCTTTTCTATCTGCACATAAACCATAAAACTGAGAAGTGATATAATTGTATTCTGAAACTCAATTTATATAAGAGCTATCTATTCAGTGACCTCATAATTCTTCAACTTATGGAGGTAAGTTTTGCGCAACTTGGTTTTGCTATGACAATTATACAGTTGAGTCAACGCTTCCTCTAACATATAGGCAGCAGGAACTACTTTTCTAACATCACCAGACAGGGATATAACCCGTTCGAGGAAAGGCGTCTGTTCCAGTAAAACAAAAGATCAATCATAAATACATATACTAGAGACAAACTATAAACGCGTAAGTACTGAAATGCTAAGAGACAAACCAGTCTTTCTCCGTAAAACCGATGTAGCAACATGGCCGAGATCATCATACATTCGGGTAACCATTTGGAAAACACTGGGACAAACTCATTGATCTCTGCCTTTGCGATGACGGTCAGTTCATTTGCAAGCAGAGCTAGAGCATGCGTGCGTTCACCATGAGACTTCACATATGCAAAATGTGCAGCCTAGGTGGATAAAAATACCGATTTAAGTATATGCTTACTTTATATGATAGAGCGGTAAAATTATTGGCTCATACAATATAGCAATAAAAGATAACCAAGATAAAAGCTCACCCTGGCACATGCACCTTTAATTGAGTTCTGAACATAGGACTGTATCTTATCAACAACATCATCACTCAATGTGTCTAGCTTGATAAGCTGCAAGAGAAATTGATATCTATCAACGACGATCGTCCGAGTATTATCTCCCAGCCCCACACTAGATATACATTTCTTCTTTCTATACCCAACTAAGAAGGCTTTTCTTATTACAGCCAAACACTTAAAGCATAAAATATATAATCATGCCAGAAAAAATGTCCAGCATGGCTAGTTAATTGTACTGCAGAAAAGCACATGAAAGTTACGCAAATGTCGAGATCAAACTGAAAAGCTAGTAAGGGCCTCATAAGGAGGATTGTGGCATGCAGCACTTTTTCAAGACATGTGAACTTCCACTGAATATTTATAAGTCGAGACGTACGCTATAGGAATAAAATAGAAAAGGCAAACGAAAAGTGTTGAAAACTGGAAATGTTAGCGAACATCAAGAATGCCAACCTCAGTTCTCGTACAGTCAGCTGGAGGAAGTCCAACCGTTGATACCAAGCTGACAAGCATTCCAAAATCACGAGGACTCTGGGGAGATAGAAGACCAAGAAACTTATTATAGAACAATGTTTATTATGTCACGACAGAATTGGACACGATAAATCTACAACAGAGATGAAAACATGTTTTCGTTTGAGCAAATAGGAAGTAGCAGAAATCCAATGATCTTGATTACCAGAATTAAAAAAAAAAAAATTTATGGCAGACGAACTGCACGCTAACCAGATATCATATAAGACTTTTGGCCAGAAATTTTGGAAAGAATATGCAAAATTATGTACATATATTCGGACATTATAAAAGATCGAGAACTGACCTTACCAAAGTGTAGATGATAGTCTTGAAGTTTATCATCACACCAAGCACTAACTGAAGTGAAAATTGCCTTGGGGAGATCTAAGTGTATGTCAGCTCCAATGGTTTGCCTTGAACATACTAGACGACTTAAATAAAGGTCTTCCTTCGGGTTTCCCTCTTCAGTGGAAGTAACTTTCTGTAACTCCTGAATTGCGCTTCCTAGAAGAGAAGGTTCACCTGTGCACACAAACTTCACAGAAAAAGAGTACACATTGTGGCTACTTTAAGTCTTGTCTCGTAAAAATAATAAAATGCATCGTTGCCGTGATATTGTAACTTAAACTATTGTGTAACAGCAAGGGGTAGAGTTTAAGCCTGATTATATAACTTTCCTAAATCTAAGCTTCACTCAACAAGATAATTATAGAAACGGGTATATGTTTGCGTGTGTATGCACGAGTCCTATACTGTTTGTATCTTTGATTTTAGAAAATGAAACAGAACGACTTTATAGGTGATACATGTATGTGCTTCATGTTACATAAGGCAGATGTCTCAAGAATAAGTGAAACGATTGAGAAAATACATACCTGTTGAAAAAGAACCCATCCATATATTGCATTATGTAGATTCTCAGTTATACCCAATGTCGACCAAATTGATTTCATATGGAAAAGCATCGATGAGGCATCCTGATACGCATTTGAAGTCAGCGACAAATTTGCATGGGATAAATGACAAGAATAAAAACAAGGACTAAGAAAATCTACCTCTATGAGTTGACCCTCGTCAAGAATATCAAATACGCCAAACAGCAATTTCTCATAAAGTCTAATGTTTAAGTGATAGATAGCAGTCCAATAATAAGTTTCTTCTTCAATACCACACCGGCCTGGTAGTGATGACAACTTTGATGCCACATGCCTTATAGACGATAGAACCTCAATCCGCAGTGAAGAAGACATTACAACGTCCCATTCCTACGTCAGCCAAAATTATTTTTTAGAGATCTGTTATCTCATTTAAGTAGATGAGAACTTGCTAGCTATGAAACATCTAGATCACAAATATAGTACTCACCTTCGAGTCTCTAATCGTTGCAAGGCATTTTCTCATAGTTGATCGATCATTTCTCTCCAGACTACGTGAGAAGCAGAGGGCTTCTTGAAGTAGGTTAGCCTGTATTGATGGTAGAAAAAGGCACTTAGTTAATGGCTGAAACAAATATACTTTTATTGTCTTTCCAAAACACTGAACATGCATATCTTGTCCACAGAGCAGCAGGGTGATGCAGAAGTAAACTCGATTTGCAAGGCAATCAAAACCACAAAAGCTGCATAAGCCTACTAAAGCAGGTTACATTTTAACTTAAGCTGTGGTACAAATGAGCCAATCAACCCCCATCTTGTTTAAGCTTACAAATAAAGTATTTGTTAAATGAAATTTCAAGGAGAGCAAGAAGGAAAAAATCATAGCAAAGCAGCAGGATGGATGACATCTAGACTTGCATGATATTATCATACATTATGAACTGTTCAAGAAATTCATAAGGACATATGTGTAGTTAATGATCACCTGTCTAGTCTTCCACTTCATGTAGAGTTTTTCACTAGGAAAGTCTGATTTGAATATTCCAACCAAAAGCCCCAATGCTAACTGTGGAAGATCAATTTGTTCACCTGTTTTCAATTGAGCCAACTGTACAAGATTTCTCCGTATGCATGTATCCATCTTTGATGAAATCTATTAAAGCAGCAACAAACAGTGAATAAAAATATGCTGCACGGTAATAACACATATAATCCAACTTATGTAAATTTGAAATATGGAGCTGCTATTTTTTCGGTTAGTTAACAAAATTCTTCTTAATTGTACAACCAGAAGACTTTTCTCCTCTCAGACAACGTTACATAACCTACTGGTTCCGTAGAGAGTATCATAGATAATGATTTTATAGCTTGCCTGCATCTGGACACGGATCATGTTGATGACCTCTGAGTGAGCACTAGAAGTTTGAGGCTGTAGATGTGGTTTTTCCTTTCTCTTCAAACTTAACAAAAGTTTTGAGCCTTTTTCCATTTTTCTTCTCGGAGTAGGATATGCGTCAACACTGTTAATGAAAAGCCCATAAGAATGTGCAGAAGCTAGAGAAACCACACAGACATATCCGGAAAATAGCTGGAAACCCGAATCATAAGCAACAAAGAATGTACATGTACAAAGGAATAGAAAAAGAGAGAGAGTACCTCGAAAGCAACATGGATGCAATCATTAATTCGTAAGCAGCTTCTCGCAAATCATCATCCGATAACCCTTCAAAATTCCTAACATCATGTATCAGTTCACTCGAAAGATGGAGACTAAATTAACCAAGATTCACAGAAATGTCGAAATGAAATTGCCTTTCTAAAACTACCTGTTCTCAAGGGTGGCAAGCCGAGAGGAATGATTTTGATAGGTTTTCTGGGTTTGATGTCAGGTGTTTCCTCTTTGAATACGTAGTTGTCTCCAGATGAAGGAGTATTAGAAGAATCAGCGTGGCATGACATGTCCGGGCCATTGTTAGTGGAATTTTCTATGTTAACTGGTTGGGGAGGAATACGCCGAGGAGGAGAACCTGCTGCATCTGGACTCGATACAAGAAAATAGGTATCTCTAGACTCAGAGTGTATCTGCAAATACGAATCATCAAAACAAATCACTTTCCATAGCAAGATTTTGACTTCTAATCATCAGAGTTATACTTACACCAATATCCATCGACTAAGCACATAACACAATAAAAATATAAAATACGCAGATGAAATTTAGAATGCAGATTTCTCTAAGCTCAGCTATGCAATTAAAGAAACCAACAAACATAGAACATTTTGGAACGTTTCCTTACTGTTACGGGGTATGAGGACTCAAAATTGTATTTCTCCGTGGCCTTGTGGACATCAACTACACCACCTGCATAACCCTCAAAATATAGTGTTGCGGATGGTTACCGAGTGATAAGCTAGAGAAATCTAAAACTACCAAGAAGAGAGTCAAATTTTCCCATTAACCTAACTTTGTAACCGTTTATTGCCAAAAAAATAAATTTCAAATTTTGTTTGGGGAAATGTAAACTCACCGGATTTCACGCAATCCAAGACATAATCGGCACTGAGAGAATCTAAATCAGCTGGGGACAGAGAAGTAGATGAACCAGAAGGAGAACGAAGCTCCTTCACCAACCCCGAAGACATAAGAAACTCAAGGAGCTTGCGTCGATCGTTCCGGTAACGTTGCAACAGAGAATTCATCTTCGCAGTCCAAAAGATCCCCTTCGAGTCTCAAGGAAACGTTACAAATCTTGAAATTGATGAAGACTTCTTTTAGCGAACTCCCATGGAAACAAGAAGGTGAAAGAAGAGGAGCTTGAGAGGTTTTGGGGGAAGCGCGGAAAAGCACGCACGAGTGATGATCACAAAAGACCAAAACAACCTCACCAAGATTCGTTTCATATTATGTATGACCGACCAATCTTACTTTTCTTTTGGTAAGTCCATTAATGTTTTTCAAGAATTCAAATTTACATGACGACGACCACACTTTTTTACCACTGACGACGTCGTTTGCTTGCTTAAATAACGGAGCCGTTTCGTTTGAAAGTTGCAAAAACGTCGTCGGTTGGATGTTGAGTAACGGCGTGACGTAGCCGTTGATTTGAGATCAGTCACGGAGCCGTTTTGTTTTGTGACCGCTTCCCCATATAAAATTTTGATTTTTTATTAATAGACGAGAAACACAAATCTTATGTCTCCACGTGGACACACCAAGAAAAAAAATAGGTCCAAGGATGAATTCACATTATCTCTCAAGTCATTGTGATAGAGAACTCTCGGGAGACAATACATTGATCTACAATTCTAACTACACAACACTATAACACGCACCAGAGTTTTACATTTACCTGAAACTTCTGGTATGGGACTGGGATGGTTCGGTTGATCCTAGAACCACGAATATGATCACTAGACTTCGTTTTCATTCTTCAAGATGTTAAACTTGCAAAGCGGGCAACGAGAGTTTATGTGAAGCCATTTGTCGATGCAAGTGCAATGAAAGTGATGGTTACAAGGGAGTTCTCTTAGTTCAACTCCGTCTTCATATTCACACAGACAAATGCAACATTCCTGCAGAATCACAAGAGAACAACGCCTCCTCAATCTAAACACTTTTGAAATATGTTTATTAATATATAGAACTGCATAATAAATGACAATTAAAGAGTACCGCGTCTTCTGGAGAAAGCGAGCGCTCGATAGGTGAATCTGTTCCACATTCCGTCATTACTCCTCGGTTAGCAGTTCCTTGTACTTCGCCTGAGAGTTTCTCATCGCTGCCAATCTTTTTAAATCTGAATTTTGGCATTTGATCTATGTCGTTTTTCGATGCTCCCTCCTGTTTTGCACCAAAAATGCATCACAAGATATAGATCATGATTCTGGAAGTTGGGTTTACTAATCCTCTTTAGATGAAAAAACGGGTTCTAATTTCTAAACTAAAGAATTGTTACGGGAATGGAAGTAGAAGAGAGCTTACCTCGTCAGCAACAGCATATAAGATTGCAATTATACATGGTAAACAGCAGCAAACAGCAAGGCCGATAACACAAGCCAGTGCAACACAGAAAACAACAAAGAAAACATCGAAACCGAGAAAAATTATACACAGCCTGCAAGTTAAAAAACACCAGATCAATAAACAAAAGATACCACTTTCACAGGAAGAAAAAAAAGGAAAAATTAATATCAAAACATACCAATAGAGCTGGGGAGCGTCACTAGAGAGTGTTTGGCCACCCGCAGATACCCAGTAGAATCCAATTATCCACCAAATGAATGAGAACATCGTGTTGGCCGATTCAAGATGCTTCGCAGAATTACTGCGACCATCAACAAAGACCATAAACAAGTGCCATATGATTAGGGAAAGTAAACGCAAACTAACAATTAAAAAAGGATCGAAATGGTCTTAACTGTCTTTGAAACTCTGACACAAGATCAATTTCAACTATGCTCATAAGATGAAATAACTATTCACCAAAAAGAGAGCTAAACAATAACAAAAACTCCTAGTGAGGTTTCTTTCTTTATATCTTTTGACCTAAGCTATACAATAAACATCAACTAACATTAACCTAGAAACCAAGATTCCACATTGATCAATGCATATACAGTGAAAGCAAATCAAGATTCCACATTCTCCAAATTTCAACAAATATTCAGATCAAATCAAGAACAATCGATACCTAGTGGTTCCTCTATCCTCCAATTGCGCTAACGAAACGTACTGCTGCGAAGAATTCGGAAACTCAACATCCTCCTCCTCCGAAGAAGAAGAAGCAGATGATGACGATCGGTGACGCGTGCGTCTCCTTCGCCTACACCTCCTCTTCTTATACTCAACGCACACACACGCCATATGAAGCCCGCACTGAACACCGTAACCAACAACCCAAACTCTCAACGGCATATTCGGCCGTTCATCGCGGCTGAGAATCAGAACAGCAACGCCGATCGCCACAAAAGCAAGGTTCCAAAGAATATCAAGAAACACCACAGGCTTCGAATACGCCCAATCGCTTTGCCTCTCTTCCAATTGCTCAGCCGCTGTTTCTCTAACGAGCATCGACGGCTCTCTCATCATCCTCCGACTACCGGCGTGACGCAAGAACCTCGCTGCTTCTCTTAGACCTTGTCGTCTAGCGGATCGTTGAATCCGATTCTCTTCATCGACACTTACGGTTCGCGAAACGACACCGGATGGGAGAAACGGCGTTGTGTCGATGATTCCGTCGGAATTTGATCTACCGACGACGCGAGATGCCGAATCTGGTCCCGTCGATGACATTTTCTTTTGGGTTTATTATTAAATTTGATCGATAAATGCCATACAAAAGGGATTACGATTTGCCCCAAAAAGGTCGATAACGTGAGGAAAATTGAAATAAAGTTTTTACAGACTCTCTCTCTATCTCTCCTCTTGTTCTTAAGTTATTATTTACAGTTTTAGCCGTTTTTTTAACTGACACGGTTATTCTGTGTGTGTCGTTTTTTTTTGGTTTTGGTTCGATTTATTTATTTGCTTTAGTATCTTCAAATAGGCATAAACGTTGAAAACAAATAAATAAATAATGAAATGTATACAGTAAATTTAAAACAAACAACGTGTATCATTCGGTTTATTTTCTTTTATTTTTGTCGGCTAGAATTGTATTGAGGTTTATTTTAATAATTTGAATTTGTTTTTCTTGATTGAATATTTAAATTCAGGGAGTAAATTAATCAGATTGTGGTTTTCAATTTGGTTTTAGTATTGAGTTTCGGTTTGGTCAGTCAAGAGACGACAGTTTTAGGCCCCGATTGATAAGAACTATGGTTTTAGGCTGTGGTTTTAAACTTTTAGCTATAGAGATTTTAGTTTTAAGACTGTGACTGTTAAATAAAGTTTGATTGGCTTTAAAAGTTGTGACTGTTATTATTATTTATTTTCTTAAGAAAATATTTTTTTAATATTTTTTTTAGAAAATGTTTTACATAAAAAAATATATGACTAATATATTTATTACCTCGTCCAAGTATTTTATAATTAAAAATTTTAAGAGAAACAAAAATTGTTAATTTATTGAAATCTAGATCTGATAAAATAATTTTTATTTTAAAATAAGAATTAGTTAACAAATTTAGGAGATGTTTTCTGAAAAAATATATCAAAATTTGCTTGGCATGATTTTATTTGATATCAAATTAGTGTATTTAGTTAATTAGTAGAATAAAATATGAATTTTTGTGATTTAACGTTAGTCTCTACAGCCTCAATTATAGGCTTTTAAAGAAAACTTAAAAATCAGTGTAAAAAAAAAATTAGGCTTTAAAAACTGTGACTTTAATTAAAGTCTTTAAAGTTTGATTGGTTAATTTTAGACTTTAAAAACTTTAGAAATTGTTAAAGTCCTCACAGCCTAAACACAAATCAAGGCCTTAAATACATTTTCGGTTCAGTTAGGAGTAGTAGGTGAACTAGGTTTGGGCATTTGTAATTGAACCCGAAAATTCAATCCAAATTTGATTTAAAAAATCTGATCTCAATCTAAATCGGTTCTAAAACAGTTTCTACATAGGGTTTAGAGTTGGGTATTTTGGGTTTTGAACCAAAATCCAAACAAAAATCCAAAATTAACCATTTTTATCTAATTTTGTATAATTTGAACACTCTCAGATATTTTAATTTTTTTAATGTTATAACTTATTTTTATTGTTATATTAATGAACTTCGACCTGAATTTTTAAAACCCGAATAAAATTTATAAAACTAAATCCGAAAAACCCGAAAATTGGAAAAATCCGATTCGAACCCGAACGCCCGTGACTAAATTTATTGCTGAACAAATTGTTAAATGGATCAACTAACAACCTTTACAGAAACATAGGCCTCTAACTTTTATCCAGCCCATTAAAAGATTTGGGCTTTTCTTGCTATAAAATCAAAAATTAAAAAAGCGATGGTGATTACTTGTTCTCAGACGGACATGGCTTCCTTCTACTTATTGTCTGAGTGTTTCTGTTGTGTCTAAAACGTCACTCTACTATGTCGGAGAAAACTCAGAAAACACTCGTTCTGTTAGCGAATTTAATAAAAGTTCCTCCACTGAAAGCTTTCTCTCTCTTAAACTCCTCAAACTTCCATGGATTTCAACACACACACGAATCATTCTCAATCCCTCTTCGTCTCCTTCTCTCTGGAAACTTATTCTCTCACGCTCAATCACTTCTCCTCCAAGTCATATCCGGTAAAATCAAATCCCAACTCTTCACTTCCTCCTCTCTATTACACTACTTGACAGAATCAGAACCTTCGAAAACCAAGTTTCGACTCTATGAAGTAATCATCAACACATACGTTCAATCTCATTCCCTAGACTCAGCGATCACCTACTTCAACGAGATGATCAATAAAGGGTTTGTTCCCTCATCGAATTGCTTCAACACTCTCTTGAGTTTCGTTGTTGGGTCGTCTTCTTTCGATCAACTCTGGGTTTTCTTTACAGAGAACAAGAGTAAAGTTGAGTTAGATGTGTATAGCTACGGGATTGTGATCAAAGGCTGTTGCGAATGTGGTGAAACCGAAAAGAGTTTTGACCTTCTTGTTGAGTTAAGAGAGAATGGGTTTTGTCCTAACGTTGTTATCTACACTACATTGATCGATGGGTGTTGCAAGAAAGGAGAGATTAAAAAGGCGAAAGCTTTGTTTTACGAGATGGGGAGAATCGGATTAGTTGCTAATGAGCGTACTTACACGGTTTTGATTCATGGGTTGTTCAAAAACGGGCTTACGAAACAAGGGTTTGAGATGTACAAGCAAATGGAAGTCGATGGAGTTTTACCTAATCTCTATACTTACAACTGTGTCATGAATCAGCTTTGTAAAGACGGAAGAACGTTAGATGCATTCAAGGTGTTTGACGAAATGCGTGAGAGAGGAGTTTCTTGTAATATTGTTACTTATAATACTTTAATCGGTGGGTTATGTCGTGAGATGAAGGCTAATGAAGCTAATAAGCTGATGGATCAAATGAAGAGCGACGGGATCATCCCGGACCTGATCACTTACAACACTTTGATTGATGGGTTTTGTAGTGTTGGAAAGTTAGGAAAGGCGTTGAGTTTATGTAGAGATTTGAAGTCGAGAGGTATGTCTCTGTCTCTAGTCACGTATAATATTCTAGTTTCGGGGTTTTGTAAGAAAGGAGATACTTCAGGAGCAGCTAAGATGGTTAAGGAGATGGAAGAGAGAGGGATTAAACCGTCGAAAGTGACGTATACGATTCTTATTGATACATTTGCTCGTTCTGATAACATGGAGAGAGCAATTCAGCTTAGATCATCAATGGAGAATTTAGGATTAGTTCCGGATGTTCATACTTATAGTGTGTTGATTCACGGGTTTTGTATCAAAGGTCAAATGAATGAAGCATCGAGGCTTTTTAGGTCGATGGTCGAGAAGAAGTTAGAACCTAACGAGGTGATATACAATACAATGATTCTTGGGTATTGCAAAGAAGGTAGTTCTTATAGAGCGTTGAGGTTGCTCAGAGAGATGGAAGATAAAGAGTTGGCTCCAAATGTTGCTAGCTATAGTTACTTGATCGAAGTTCTTTGTAAAGAAAGAAAACTGAAAGAAGTTGATCATTTGGTTGAGAAGATGATTGATTCAGGGATGGATCCATCTGCCTCAATCTTTAATATGATCTCTAGAGCCAAAGATGATTCACCTGTAGCTCAAACAAATGATAAGAGCAGTTTCAATGTGACTTGAAATTAAAGAGGTGTTCTGAAGATTTGTTGGAATGGTCAAATCGTTGCAAAATATTTATTTTTCTTCCTATTCTACATCCAACAACTATTTCCTGATCGATGTCCCGGGGATGATCTTCAATGCAATTAGCTGCACCAGTAGCTCTCATCATCGGTGCGACTGACCTCCAAAAAGATGACAGTTAAGATAAAACCTATTTGCAACATCAAACCGTGATGAGCGTGGTTCAAAATCTGAAACAATTAGAAAGTAACGTGGGTACACATTGACCAAATCAAGTAACAATTTTGTTCAGTAATTTCCTCATGATCCTTAATGACTCATGCTGCGAAAAAAGTAGGTTTGTGTATGAACATTTTGGCTTTGGTTGTGTAGAGGAGGATACGAATCAGGATCAGGAAAAGTTAGTTGTAATATTCCCTCCGTTTCTCAATGTTTATTGTTTTAGAAGAAAAATTTTGTTTCAATTTATTTGTTGTTTTGAATTTTTAAAAGTATATTTAGCTTTATTGTAAACTGTGTGACTAATTATATTTAGTGTTTTTTTTAATGATTATTTGATTTATTTTTTATATATTTTTTAATGATACTTTCTAGGATAAAGTAAATGTCTAAATTCTTATGTAATTAACTAAAACAACAAATATTATGAAACAGAAGGAGTATATTATTTTATTGGAATACGCACAAGCCTCGAAAAAATAGAAAGTATGTACTAATTAATCGAAAACTTAACCTTCTTTTCGATGTATTGATTCGGTTTGTCTTTCCCATTTTATTCCCGTCTACGGATTTGATTAGTCCAAACTTAATCTTCTTCTATTTAATGGATGTGCGAAGCCAAGGAAACCAGAAGGTAACTTTAATGGATAAAACTTTAGTTTCAGTCATGAAAATAAATTTGTTCACTCAAGCTCTAATTTCTCATCTGCTATCTTTGATATTGTGCTGATAGATATTGTTTTTTGATCAAGCGTTTGTTCAAGACAAATGTTCAATTGAGGATTTCTAACCTCATGACTTCCACTTTCATGAGAAATCTCAACCCTTCTGGTTAGTTTTGTCTTCATAATTCACTTATTTCCATCGTTTTCTTTGCTTCTAGATTAAAAATCCAGCCATTAAAATCTTCGAACGTTGAAACCAACATCCATAGAGAAAATAAGTAATTTCTAAAATTTGGTAGCTCACGTTTTTCTTTAATATCTTAGAAATTGGGTTAACCTCTGGCTTATACATACTTATATGGCAAGATACATTTAGTAAAGAGCTTAATTTGGGTCTGGTGAAGACAAAACGAAAATAAATTGGTTTCTCTTTTTTGCTCTGATCATTTTAGATTGTTGATCCCTAGGATGTAAGAACATTATGTGAGATAAGTTCACAATAATTTGATGCCAATCGTTTCATTTTTAACACTGCTAAGAACATCTCCAACCCATTACGCTATTTTCCACTCTAAAATAGAATCACTCTAAAATAACGTGCTCTTTTACTCCAACTC
>KE154059.1:4936-15865 GCA_000411075.1 Sisymbrium irio | reverse complement strand
AGAGATATGGTTGCGGACGATGTTACGGCTAGTGGAAGGATCGAAAATGGCTAAATTGATATAGGAATTGAAGTAAACTGATTTAAAAAGACAACAAAAGCAGAGATTCAGGAGCTTTCCATAGCTTGAGAATCTTGTAGATGTCGATCAAATGATTTAGGAAGCTGCCAATACTTGCCGACATCGACGCCGACGCTTTTTGAAGAGGACAGTTAATGGTTTAATAGAATATGAAAGGATATAAATTTTTTAATTTTTTAGTTGAAACATTTTCGTCAACTTTTCACTTTCATAATATTTTAGTCATCAATATTTAAAATCAGTTGATTTTTATCATTTTTTCTTTTATTTTTCGTAATTTGTTTAAAATTTATTTGTAAAAAATAAATAATGTCCGTGTTAATGCACGAGAGATAATACTAGTAGTTTAGAAGTTAAAAGATTTTGTTAACACCTTATTTCGTCATTGTTGCGAGGATGACAATTTTTCTTTCGGGCAGATGTGAACCGGATGAACAGACACCAAAACACCTTTTATATGGACTCGGAGGAAGATTTGAGAGGATCAATCAACATCCAGTTATGTTTTCAGCTTTTCATAGTTTCTGAGTCTGTTGAACATAAAGATTGGCTTATCAAATTTTTCCTTTACATGATGATACAGAACTCAGGGCTTCACTCGTTTTCCATTGGAGTCACGAAAACACTCAACACAGATCGAATGATTGAACTAAGAGCTGATGATATTGAATACGCTTTCCAGAAGTAAATCTCTTCAGTTTTTATTTTTGAAAATCTGATTATAAAGTAAAGTAAGTAACATTTATGTGGTTGCAGGAGTCCTGGTAAGATCATAAACATCGCTATACCGACTTTCCAGGGAGTTACACAATTTGGTGAAGTAGAGGGCATCTTGTAGCTTAACGGTACTACTTATAAATCTGAATCGTATCTGCTAGTTTGATAGCGTGTGAAAGTTTCGCCGATGATTTTAATTGCATCTCGTTTCCTCCTGTGCAGTTTGATTGCTCCAAAGGTGTGGCTTTCGTTGAGGTAGCTAACTCTCAGTTAATCTTTTAAGAACAAGCATAGTTAGGATGTTTGATACAAACTTGTATGTATTACTTCAGGAGGAGGTTACAACTCGACCTTTAAAGCTCTACCCTACGAAAGATCAAGCTGCACAGGTAAATTGGGCTTTTTCCACTACAAGTACTAGTCTCCCTTCTCTTACAGTTCTCTGGTTGCTTGCATAAAAAAGCTCTGTTTTCTCTGTTTTCTTTGTGTGAGTGTAGCTATATCAGCTCAGTGAAGTAGACAGAACCGAGTGTCAGTACACGACAGCTACCGTACTCGACAATGGAAATCAGGTTCCTCGATTCTTGATTAATGCAATGTCGATTATTGAGTGACCATTAACTTGAACATGCAGGTTACTAATCCATTTCAAATCCCAGAGACTCGTCCTAAAGGGTTTATCAATTTCATCATTGAGTGACCATTATCTTGAATCTTGCAGGTTACACACTTTTATTAAATTCTTCTTCTAACTTTCTTTGAGAATGATGATGACTTGAATATGAATCAACAATCTATACATAAACAAGTGCTCGAGTTTATTTGGCTTCAGCTGCCACATTCAATACGTTTGCTTAAGATGGATGGTTATGTTCGGCCTCCTCCTCGCTCTCTTCTCAACCAGTAAGCGTTTCAAATAGGAACCATCGCTATCATAATTAACTTACGGTTTGTTTACATAAAAAGACCTCACAGCTTGTGTCCTGCTCTGGCTCTTGCGCCAAAAAGGGACTCTTTGATCCATTATACGATTGGTAGTTGAAGCACGGGATGCTTGAACCTGAGTCCATTAAGATGGCAAGCAGAAGCAGCATAGGCGAGGAGTCAAGTACAGATCCTCGTGCCACGTGATGTGCACGCGGTAACAGACGGAGGAGAGAGAGGCTAAGGGAGGAGGAGAGTAAAATATAGTTTGGTAACTCATTCTTGTTATGTGTGTGGGCATAAACATATCATTCCATATTGATTGGGAAATATACTATAACGTAGTACGTGATTAATGCATGTTTGTGATTGTTAACTATAGTAACCTATAGTTGAGTTACTAAATTGTGATATCGTGACAACAAATAAAAGTAAACTAATAAATTCGATGAGAAAAGGAAAAAAATGAAATAGATGAGAAAAAGGAAATTGGGTAAACTATAAAAGGAAATCGGGTAAACGAAAAAGGAAATAAAAACATAACCTAACAAGTATAAATATACGTTACGTTTAACTCTCTCTGCCACTTATCTCAAACAACGAATCGAATTTCGAAAATCAAGAAATCATGGTTTGGTTCGGGTACTGCGATGACGAACCGGACTCGATGATCAACTTCCACCCGGTTTACAGCGATCACGACAATGGTAAAAACACAAACTTTGTGTTCGATTTCGTATTGGTTTACAGGAGACTTCCCGAACCGGATCAAGATTCAGAACCAGAAGACGTCGATCTTGATGTTCTTTGCAACTTAGAGACTCGAACGGTTTATCAAACCTACGAGTTCGATAAAGATTGGCTCATAGGCGGCGATGAGGATCAGATAAAAGCAACAGTCTTTCAGATTCTTGAGATGATCCAAGTCCCTTGTTACATGGGTATCGTTCTTACGTTAACTTACGAAATCTTGGAGTTAAAGAAACGTGAGGTGGCCATGTGTGATTCTCCCAAGATTGAGAGGATAGTAGTGGACATGGATGTTATGGTGGCCGACTTTCCTGGTGAGGTGGAGCTCGCGGTGGCTCCGGCTAGCGATAAGGCGGTGGAGAAACATTTGAAGACGGTGGCTGTTGGGGATAACGAGGAGAGCTGTCGTTGTGTGATTTGTATGGGTAAGCTCCGTGTCGGGTCGGGTGTGGAGTTGGGTCGAATGCCTTGTTCACACGTGTTTCATCGCAGTTGTGGAGAGGATTGGTTAAGGAAAAGTGGGGTTTGTCCGGTTTGTCGCGTTGTCTTACCGTCTTAACCGTGTGAAAGAAGTTGCTCGCTTAAGTTTTGTTTTTATTGTTTAAAAGTTGTGTGATTGGATATTCAGTTTTAGTATGATAATTTTATGTAATTCTCTTTTTTTTTCCAGTACAATACAATACAATGTGCTACTTTCAATCTGAATCAATACAATAATGTTCGAATATCTTGAAAATGTTATGTCACAAGTGTTCTTACTTTGATCTTTCAAATTAGCATTTAGACAATCTAAATGTCTTTTTTCTTTTCTTATGTTAGCTTGTTTTCCATGTGATGATTTATTAAATTAATATCAACTCTTTACCCTGCGTTTGCTAATAACAGAAAATTGAAAGACACTTGTAAGAGGAGAGCTCTCAGGTTGTGTTTCTTTGATATTTCTCTTAGATCAGAAACCAAAAAATAGTGTAAAACCGTAGTGGGGGTTAAATGGCTGCTTTGACTAATTTGACTATAGTGATCAATATTTCATGTAAAACTCTCTTGCAAATAGTCTAAAACGTTAGTAAGCGGACCGCTAAAATTGAAAGACATTTGTAAGAACCGAGCTTCCAAAAAGAAATAGTTAAATGTAAATTGAAGACTTTCACAAATGCCACACAAAAAACAAAGGGGAGAAAATCAGTAGTGGCCCTAGTGGGGATCAATCTTTCATGCAAAGCTCTCACAAATAGTCTAAAACGTTATCAGGCGGATCGATCCAGAGGCTTTTTCGACGAGGATCAAGTTCCAGCAAGTTCAGTCTTTCTCTAGGCGGATTGTACCTGCTTTTATCAAAAGAGTAGGAGACACAACGCTGGCGTTTCTCACCAACCCTTTTTGAGAAGTAGAGATTGTTCCTCATCCATGGGAGTTTAGTTCTCAACTCAGAGTTAAAAGAACTGAAGAAGATTGTGAAACCATCAAGCTCAGTACTAGTCATCTTTTCCCATTTCGAAGATACTAGTTTATACACCAGTGGCTTTTTCTTGCCGCATGTAAACATGAGAACGAGCTCTCCATCCTTCTCTGCCAAGAAAGTATCGTTCTTGTCCCACTCACCTGGCAGTTGGCGATAGGCATATGCATCATGATGACAATACCATGTGCGGGAAGATGGGTGAAAAGAATACAAGTAGCCTCCTCCCACGGCAAAGCAATAGAATCGCTCATTGAGATAGACAACCTTGCTTTGCATATTAAACGGTAACACAGTAGGGAAGTCTTCTGTAACCCACTCAGTTACTCCAAGATGGCAAGTGCTAATACGTATCCTTCTCTCACGAACTACGGTAACATAGTCTAAAGCTATCAACACACAATCATCCGATTTAGGAGAAGAAGAGAATGCAATCGCCTGGAATGGCAGGCTAAACTTAGTCAAGCTTACAACCTCCCGAGTAAACGGGTTGAAAAAGAACATATCTTTTGACCTAAGTGTGTGCATAAGCAACCAGCCGTCTCTTGAGTAACACACATTTGATTCAGCTAGGTCTGGCAGATTCAAAGTGTACAACTTGGATTGGAATGTATCGAAGAGTTCAAACAAACTGGTATTACTAAAGCACATAAGCCACGGATGCTTTGGCACTACACGAACAGATACCGCAGCTTCACACCATGACTTACAAACTGCAGATGCACGGATGTTATCTTTTAACTGTAAACGAGAAACTATTACTTCCAAGAGACTTGATGGAAGATCAGAAAAACTCGGATTCAATGCTTCTCCCCTCCGAGATTTGGATCTACAAAATAACTATTTACCTGAGAAAGATGAAAACGACAATTCCATCGACCTATGACAATTCCACTACAACTGAATATTATATAATCTGTAAAAATGCTTGAGAGTAACGAACGAACCTTTTACGGGCGACGGTGGTAGAAGACGGAGAAGGTGGCGCCATGGCCTTAGACGGCGGTGGTGTTTGATGGGGCTTAAATATTAGGGATTTACTGTGTGTTCCAAATAAATACAAATGTTAGTATATCGTTCAAAAGTCAATTTTCTAATTCTTATTTTCTTTGACCAAAAAAAAAAATCTTATTTTTTTCACTCTTGATTTCTTTTCTTTTGGTATGCTTCTTAGTTTTTTTTTACATTCTTTCTATTTTTAACATTACATTTTCTATGTTTTTCGCCTTTTTTTATCTCTGTATTTAACTACATTCTAACTTTTTATAGTTTAGAAACTTAATGAAATTATTATAAGATTCAGATTTTCGTATACAATTGTTAATAATTTAAATGATCATCCACACAGCCTGAATTTTCAATCCTTGTTTTAAGTAGACGTTTGTGGCTTTATCTTTTTTTTTTCTTACACCAAAACTCCATATATTATTAAATTGATCTTAAAAGAAAACTTCATCAACTAATCGGAAAAGGATCATAGTGTTTACAGAACAAAGTATAATTTTTTTCGGACTGTCTTTGCAAACAGATCAACACACATATTATGAATACGAGGTAAAAAGTTATAGAAAATTTAACAAATTATGAATGTAAATGGTACAAATCTCCTATTCAGCAACCAAATTTGGCTTTTCTTCTTCTTCCTCAATATTCATCGATAGTCTTTTTTTATTCAACGAATTTTCCATTACCCAAAACAGAATCTTAAACTCCGCTTACAAGGAAGACGAGACTTGATGATCCCCATAGACATCATATAGGCGAGAGTCTGTTTTTCGTTCCATGATCAGTCCCTTACTACAAAACCGATGGTTGAGTGTCCAAGATGCATCTACTTGACATCTTTGTCAAGGCATCCCAACCCATTGCAAATGTTGTTGTGAGGGTGAACTCTGCAACTCTTCACTTGCATCATTAACCAATCGTGCTACCGAAATCTCCACATCTTGAGTAGATGTATGAAAAGTGTCTAGGGGAGAGACATCTTTATCTTTGAATACTTTCTCATTTCTCACTGTCCATATGAAACATAAAATCCATGGAAAGCTAACAATGATTTTTTCTTGTACCTCTTCTTATCTACTTAAATGAATTTTAATCTATACACACAAATACTTCCATTCATAGACTATAAAAATTCAATAATATAAAGTATATGTCTTTTTTTTTTGGTTAAAACTAATGTACATGTCTTTAGCCAGCTGAGAACCTAGATTTTTCAAAATACACCATGTTTGTTTAGGCAATACAGCTCTATTAATTACTTCTCAAAATCCCATTCTTCCCTCACTCTTAGGTAAAGATAATCTTCTCTATGAAACCCGCGGTATCCTTCCCTTACCCTCATTCTTTCCCAAGAAAACATTAAGCTAACAATCTGTTGATTTCATTGTAGATAGTTTCTGAAACAAAAAAAAAATAATAATTTATACAGTATACGAATTTTACTTAGAGGATCGAGTTGTTTTTCGAAAGCATTTTTCAAATTTTTATTATTTTTTTCAATAAAAAATTTTTAGGAAGCATTTTTAAAATTACATAAATAATTCTTGAAAATTAGTATATATTTTAAAAATTTACAAAAACATTTATTTAGATCTCAAACATTTTAACATGTTTATAATCGTTTAAAACCACCTAATATATGTTGAAACTATTTTAAAATGTTTATTAAAATTTGAAGAACCATTTCCTAAATATATGTAAACCACTAGTAAAAATTAGTATACATTTTAAATGTTTTTTAAAATTCTTTAGACCTTCATATATTTCATAAATATATCTTAAATTTTGGTTTTGTTTGAAATTTTTGGTTTGGTTAATTTTGCCCAGACCTATGGACTATGGTGATTCCATTTTACCAATTACAAAATCAAACTTGAATTGACCACGTTCACAAAAAAAATAAAAATCCCCAAGAATACGTTCAAAGATTTTTTATATGTGAACAAACTAAATTATCATGTCCAATTATCATGTTTTATCTCACTAACTCAAATCTTATTTATGTAATTACAATCTTATTTTCAACAAGTCTTCGACTTCATACCAAAAATTGAAACTGGACCAACTGTTGCCCTTATTGTTCTGCATTTGAGAAGCAACCAATTTCCATGACCACTTGTTTTAGTCGCTTGTGCTTGACAGTTTTTATTTATTTATCTCCCAGTGTTCTCCATTTCAGTTTCCTTTCTTCACGATATATCAAAATAATTCTTTTTAAGAAAAATTGAATAGAACAGAGAAATACTTATCAAAGAACAAGTTTCAGGGACTGTTATTAGTGTCATCGTCACCACATGTTATGTGAATCCAGATCCGAGAATCTTTGATATTTTTCTTTTCAGAGCTCATCCGACGGTTGGAAACTGATGAAAGTTTATTCTCATAAAAATAATAATTAGGTTTTTCATAATAAAGATATGCATTATCATAAAGATACTATGTAAATATAGCGGTAGGATATTCAAGATCTTTCATCTTTCTATAGTCCACATTTTCAGTAGCATCACCGGCGCTTTTATGACGCTGTCGCCGTTCAGAAGCTCGAGGTGATTGGAATTACACATCTGGATTTATATTTCTGTTTTTTTTCCTTCTCGAGATTAATCTTCATGTGTTTTTAGACGATATCTTGATTGGTAAATTTTTGGAAGTTTCCGAGTCGATATAGTGAAAGTTTTGATGAGATGATCATTTGATTATCGGATGCTTTTCTTCCACTCTCATCTTTCTTTGTTTTTATTTTGATTTCTGATGGTTAAGGTTGTAATCGAAGTTGATTTTCAGAATTTTAAGTCATTAGATGGTCTGATTCAGTTTCTATGAGTCATTAGATACTTCCTTTCACTTTTCACCAATGTTACCAAGTGTTTCTTCGATTTGGAGAGCTGATTGTAGACTTATTTGAGTTTTTCGATGTAGTAAAGTTAGGTCGATATGTAACGTCTTAGTATCTTTAATAAAAATATTGTTCTTTGTATAGCTATTTTTTTACCCAATCTTACTTTCTTTTGTAATTTTAGGAACATAATGGTGTTATTAATCGAGATGTGAATGCATATTTCAGCGAAGGAGATCGAAATGTGTATGACATCAATCTTACTGATGAATTTCATCCTATCATCATCTTTTTCATGTGGAAAATTTTCATTATTTTGTGTGTTCTTATGATCCTTGTGCAGGGTACCTGAAGTACCAGTGAATGTCCCTCACGACGAAAACAATGGATATAGATGACGTAGTTCCGGCTGCACAGTCTTCTATATCTGTGTTTTTGCTTATGTATAGTTCTATGCTTCTTCAGCTTTTTTTCTAAAGTTTTTAAACTTATAAAGTAATTTCATATGATTTTTAATATTATACTTTTATTTTGAAGGCATGAGTTGAAAATGTAAAGGTGTAGCAATCTCGAGGAAGAATGAGAAAAGGTTTCATATTTGTATATATATGCCAATTGAAGAAGAAGAAGAAGATTTTATTCAAAAGCCTAAACAAAAGTAACAGCAGTGGGGGCTCCCATACCCTCCAATTAAGATTACATCAGTACTTGTCTAATTTGAGGAGATAAACTTATCAATTTTCATGCAAATCTTTCACAAAATAGTTAAAAACGTTCTCCGGCGGATCAATCCAGAGGCTTCGGTGAGGACAAAGATCTACCCAGTTGTCCCACGCCTTAAGCAGATTGTACCTGCTTTTATCAAACGAGTAGGAGACTGGACTCTTGCGGTTGTAACCAAATTTTGAGAAATAGAATTTGTTCCTCATACATGGGAGGTCAGTAATTCTTAACTCAGAGTTATAAAAACTGACAAAAAATGTCAGTCCATAAAGATTGGTACGACTCATCTCTTCCCATTCCATAGAAGAGACTAGTTTACGCACCACTGGCATCCCGTTTCCGCTTGTCAACATGAGAAAGAGATCTCCGTTCTTCTCTGCCAAACAAGCTCCTTTCGGGTTAGCCTCGCATTGCTCATACCAAAACCGAGATATATATGCAAAAGAATGAGTCTTCCATGTGCGGGAAGATGGGTGAAAGGAGTTTAAGCCTCCATTTCCATTGTTGAAGCAATAGAATCGATCATTGACATAGATGAGCTTGGGATCCTTATAAAATGGTGACCGCAAATGAAAGTCATTAGTAATCCACTCAGTTGCTTGAGGATGACAAGTGCTGATAATTACTCTTCTCTCTCGAGCTCTCCCATCAAAAGCGAGCGCTATCACCACACAATTATCCGACGTTGGAGGACAAGAGAATGCAAAATCCTTGAAAGCACGCTCAAACTTGGGCAATCTTATGAGGTCCCGTGAAAACGGGTTGAAAAAGAACACTGAGAAGTTACGCCGCATAAGTAACCAGCCCTCTTTTGAGTAACAGACACGTGAGTTGGCTAACTCTGGCAGATTTAGAGCGTACAGCTTCCAATTCAAAGGATTGTAGAGTTGGAACAAGTTTCCACCATGTTTAGGAAAACACAAAAGCCACGGATGTTTTTCCACCACCCGAACATGCACCGCAGCTTCATGCCATGACTTGCATGCAGCAGAGGCTCGGATATTGTCTTTTAAATCAAGATCTGACATGATGACTTCCAAGAGACCTGATGGAAGGTCAGCAAAATTCGGACTCCATGCCTCCTCTATACTCGGAGAGCGGGATCTACAAAACAACAAATGAAGCTATATTATATAAAAGTTTGTGGCTTTCTCAAATTCATCTCAAAATTAGTGAAAGCTGTAATATATATTTCAAGGTCAGCAACTCCAACGAGGATACAAATAAAAAAACTCTTTCCAGGCAGACAAAATGTTCTCGATCATAAAAAATATGTAGATTTCGTAGAAAAGTTGAGCTAAAACTTCGAAACTCAATTCAGAAGGTTTAAAAACTCAATCACACTTTTCAAATCCAATACAACTGAATAATATAAAATTTGTAAAAACTGCTTAAGAGTAATGAACCTTTTACGGGGGACGGTAGTTAAAGAGCGTGAATGCGACGTCATGGCTGGAGAAGGCGGTGGCCTTTGATAGGGCAACAATGGTCGCATATTGTCTATACTTTGTAGACACCAGAGAAGAAAATCTATAGGTTTTGGTTTGTGTTTTCTTGTTCTCCTATAACTTAGTCCAAATCAGTATAAAAAGAACAAAAGACTGAGTAATGACTTTATAGTAAATATACATCCTCATGTGCAGTACAAATTTTTTATCCGAGAATATGAACGAACAATACGAAAAAAGTACAATAATGATTAAGGTAATTTTACAGCGTGGCGAAATTTTTCGTGTAATTCTTTATATGTGGTTTTTGATGAACTGATCTTTTAATGCAATCGTTTGACTATATATCATTACATAGTTTCTCTATATAAATTTTGTCTCAAAAAACGAATAGAATTGTTTGGCTGTAATTATTTTATTTATGATTATTTATGTATTTGACTTTGAATAATTTATACATTTTAATATAAAATCTTAATTTTCCTTAGATGTTGTATTTATCTTTTTATTTCTCAACCTAACTTATAAGATTATATACGTGTCAGTTTTTATGTGCTGTTTTTCTCACATAAATATAGTAGTCAATGGATGAATGTAAAATGGATTTCAATAAAATCCTTTGACTATGTCTTATTGCAAAAATTTTCCATGTAAAATGAATTTCAATAATTATATATTTCAAGAATTACCTTATCGTAAATATATATATCATCACGTGTAGTACAAATTATTTTTCTGATAGTATGTACGAAAATACAAAAAAACAAGTACAATAGTGATTAGGTATAGTATAGTAATTTACGGTGTGGCAAAAAATTTCGTGTTAATCTTTATATATGGTTTTAGTCATACTGATAAAGTAATATCTTGGCGAAGTCTTTTGACTATGTGTCATTACATGATTTTTATATGTTAAATCGGTCTCAATAAACTATATATTTAGTTGGAAACAAATAAAATTGTATTGCTGTCATTATTTTCTTTAT
>KE154057.1:220893-238498 GCA_000411075.1 Sisymbrium irio | reverse complement strand
ATACATGTATAAATATGTTTCATAATTTATCTGTTAATAGTTTATAATTCAGGTATTTTTTAAAAAGTTAAATAAAAATTCACGATTTCAGATATAAATATTCAAATTTTTTTAAAAACAGTCAAAAATGTTGTGTATTATTTAACATTTCGGATAAAATTTTACTATTTCGAATACTAAATATCCGGAACCGTTTAAAAACCAAAAAATTCGGGTATTTAACGGTTCCTCAACCACTGTACCCGAACCGAACCGGAATCGACAAGAACCGAACCGGAACCGAACGAAAAATTTGTAATTACCCACTGAATCCAAAATTTTAGAACCGAAATACTCGGAACCGAAAATTTTTTATCCGAAACCGAACCGAATACCCGAATACCCAAGCCGAGATAAAATAAGGTTTTAGAAAAAAAAAAGATAAAAGGTTTTAAACACAATACGCTTCTTATAGGAACCTTTGTTCACATTTTTTAAGCTTAACTTTCCTCTTAACCCTCATTAACCAATAAATACCCTTATATACGTCTCATACAACTTAATTACAAACCTAATTATGCATGCAAAAACGAAAACACTCTAACATAGAATAGAAAGGAAATTATAAAACCGTAATTCATAAACTAAAACACCAAAACTAATTAATTATTAACCCTAATAACTCTGACAGTAATCACACGTATCAACTTCTCACACGAATAAAGGGAAAGTTTCGTCATTTTTTGCAATTTTCAAGCACTAAGTTGGAAAATTTCTGTGTGAACAACACTCACAATAGTTCTGTAATGCTCTGTCAATCTCTACATAAAATTTTGATGCATTCATTCATACATCTACTTTGTCTCTCATCTTTGGAAACGCAGGGGACAAAGGCAGAGGAGAAGAGGAGAGAACGACGGAGATCTTCGGAAACTGACCGTAGGCATAGGCGTAGGTTTATTTTTTTTATTTTTGTTTCATCTGTTGTTTTATTTCAAAGTGTTCTGAAGAACTGAACACTATAATAGTCACACAACAGAGCCATAAATGGTCATACTAGACCAATAACACTGCCGACTGTCATAAAGAGAAAGACACCAGAGACAAAGCCCACATAGTTGGAAACTTAAAACCAAACAAATTATAACTGTGAAAAAGATGAGAGACAAAGTTAAATACCAAGATAAAATATTTAAAATCATTTGTAAGGTGTTTTAAACTTTTTTTTTTCCTGCTGTGCCAAATAAGTCTCAGATCCGTTTCAAAAGCAGTCAGTAATAATCAAGCGACTAAATGGCGACTACAGCGATTAGCGTCTATATAACAACTACCATTGAGTCGCTTTTGGTCATTTAAGAGTTGCAAATTAGTCGCTACATAATCGAAATAAGTTGTAAATTTAGCGACTCGAACTTAGCTACTAAACGTTTTAGTCGCTTTTCCAGTGGTAATTCTTGATTTTGCTACTATTTTGCATGTATTTCCATAGTTGTTACAAAACCAAGAAGTACGGAAACAGAAGCAGGTGGTTATAAACCCATTTCCACAAACTCTTATCAAATCTATCATCAGGATTGAATTTAATCTGCAGTTATACTATAAAGCTATCTACCTTCTATTCACGAAACTTCAGTATCACAGCATGCAAATCAGAGACAAAGAAAGTTTGAAACTTTGACAGAAACTTCAAACAAAGATGTAAACAAGAAGTCTACAAGAATCAACCACTATGATGGGGATACTTACAGGAAGTTCATGAACATCCAACGGCAGCCATGGCTATAAACGCGGGCTCGATCATCCTACATGGTCCATGCCCTGAAGCCTAGAAGTCAACGACCAGCTTTACTCCCAAAATTCAATATCCAATCATAGCAAAACAAAATCTCAGATTAGTTAATATCGGTTGAGAAAGTGAACCGGGTCTAATTGAAAAATACATACCAGTTTCGAGGATTCTTTGGTCTTGTTGAAATGAAGTTGCCACCAAGCCGATGAGCTAAACTTCATGACGCGACTAGGCTTGGATTTCACAGTGATTGCTTCTTTCTCTATTCGAGTTAAACAGATATTTTCAGTAAAAATACTGTGAGAGGACGTGTGAAGTGAAGCTTTGCATATATCGAGAACATTTTGCGACTGAACTACAGTAAAATTGCTACTAATTTGTGACTACTTGACACAGTCGAAAAAAAAACAGGTACACCAAACCATGCAACGAATAACATGTGTTTTTTAACTGAATTGCGACTACGTACAATCCACCGAATTTAGTCGTTAATTTAGCGACTATCATCCTGCAGTCGCAAAAATATGTTTTGTTTTTTGTAGTATAATAATTGAATATGGAACATGGGTGTAAGAAAAAAGCATATTTCGTCACTAAATGTCACCGCAGAGCAAGCTGTATTAGTATGCAACCGAGAATTCCTCTAGGCTACCCAAAGATGAAGTTTTGGCCGCACGCGCATGAACCAGCTTTAAAAACAAAACTGCACGTTGTTGTAAAAATTCATAACGGCAGGATGTGCGTACGTGTAAAAACAAAATTAAAACGACATGATGTGCATACGTGTAAAAACAAAATTAAACGGCATGATGTGCATACGTGTGGACACAAAAAAGAAAACAGAGTATATATCATTGACCAGAGGAAGAAGAAAGCGTCGTTCTTTATCGTAATCATTCTCCGCCTCCTTCGTCAGAAAAGAGAGAGAAAAATGGGAGGTGCTCTATCATCTTTGTTTGGAGGTGGTGGTGGAGAAGAAGTATTTGAAGGGAGTGGATCTGAGTCTAGTCGCGTCATGAAGTTTAGCTCATCGGCTCGGTGGCAACTTCATTTCAACGAGATCAAAGAATCCTCCAAACTGGTATGCTTTGGTCTGCAATCGAATTATGATGTTTTCTCTTATGGAAACTAACTGATACTGTTGCGTTTTGTGTTCTCCTGTGAGTGAAGCTTGTCGTTGACTTCTCGGCTGCATGGTGTGGACCATGTAGGATGATCGAGCCTGCGTTTATAGCCATGGCTGCCAAGTTCACTGATGTTGAGTTCGTCAAATTGGATGTTGATGAACTTCCTGTAAGTATCTTGATTTTGAGGTTTTTTTGTCAAAGTTTCAAACTTTCTTTGTCTGAGTAGAAGAAAGGAGATAGCTTTATAGTATAACTGTAGATCAAAATCGAATTCTGATGATATAGTTTTATAAGAGTTTGTGGAAATGGGGTTTTAACCACCTGTGTTCTTCTGTTTCTGCATTTACTTGGTTTTGTAATAATGTGATGAAAGATTAAAATTTACTGCCTTATGTAATGGTTATGTACTATATAGACCACTAAAGTTTTTGACTTTATGTGTCTCTTGAGTCTTTGACATGTGTGTTCATCATCTGATTATAAGATAAGAGTTTGTTGAAATGGGTTTGACAATCTGCTTCTGTTTCCGCATTTTCTTTGTTTTGTCATGAGAAAAATATTGAAATTTAATGCATTCCGTAATGGTTGCACTAGGCTACTAAAGTTTCAACTTTCTGTGTCTCTTGAGTCGTGACATTTGCGTTCATCATCTGATAATAAGATAAGAATTTGTTGAAATGGGTTTAACCATCTGTTTCTGTTTCCACATTTTCTTGGTTTTGTAATGAGAAACGGATTCAAATGTCAAGAGAGACAGAAACTTGCTACTTTTGGTGGTATAGTATAACCATGAAAGAATGCAGTAAACTCTCTGTCCAGAAACCAAGAAAGTGCGGAAATAGAAGCAGGTGGATAAAACCGTTTCCACAAACTCTATGATCAGATTGGAAAAATTGAAATTTAATGCATTCTGTAGTGGTTATATTCTGTACCATCAAAGTTTCAACTTTCTGCCTCCTGAGTCCTGAACTTTGTATTCATCATTACTCTGATTGATCTCCATAGTTCACTGTTTTTGTCTAATGTGGAGTTTGCGTGATATCTAATTTCGTGAATAGAACATAGACTTTGGTAAAGTACTTTTGTTTCCAAATTTATGTGTATTTTGTTAATGGGAACAAAGGTTTTAGACTTACTGCATGATCAACGTTTTCAGGATGTGGCTAAAGAATTCAATGTGACGGGAATGCCAACTTTCGTGCTGGTGAAAAGGGGTAAAGAAATTGAAAGGATCGTTGGAGTCAATAAAGATCAACTTGAGAAGAAAGTTAGCCAGCACAGGGGATAATGATTATGAATTTTAACATGTTCTTTACCAATATGCCATAAACCCAATAATAATAAATGGTATGTTGTGAAGGGAAGGCTTGTTGATTCCTCTTTTGTCCCTTCTGTGTGATTACATTGGTTGATTAAAATGGCTTGTTGAAAATGGTATTAGACTCTGCTTTATGGATAAGTGTATGCGTTTTCCAGTTTGTGCACGAGGTTTTGCCTCTACTCTTGAGTGGGTCACCTTAATCAAATTGTACTATTGAAGAAAAATAATGAGTGCGAGATAATGTTAACTCAGATTCAACATCTAAGAGGTTTTACAGAAGATATCAGTATGGTTTAAACTTTCAAGTTTGCATCGTCAATCAACGGATGGAATACTTCGTCTGTGAAACTTGTTTTAGGTGGTTTAAGGCCATGAAGGGCTCTTTGAGCGTGTGCCCATTTAAGTTGAAGCTCTTCCATTTTTTACTTCTTCTCTCTCAAAATGTAATGAATCAACAACTTCAAAGGATCAAATGAAATGTATAAGATCAAGTCGTACTGCCAAATCGCACCAGCCCATCTCCATCCAGCCCCTTGCTTTAACCCCAGTTTGCATATACAGCGATCAACGTTGAATACTGTTTACAGAAACATCTTCAACGGAAAGAAAAAAAAAACATCACACAATTCTTTATTTTATTGATGGAAAAGGAAACGTGCCGTCTGAGTCATTCCAATAAAAAGACAGGAGCAATTGCAGGGAACACTCAGTGTAAGCAGACCAGCCACGTGATGCTGTCACAAAGATCAGTGCTTGGCTAATCGTGCTGACTTGCATAAACACTGCAGAGGTAAGCATTTTTAAATCTTTTACATCCTTTTTGTGAAGACTTGTCACTTTAAACACTCTCTGAAATGTGTGTGAAGCTCTCAGCATTATTAGTGTAAGGAAACAATCATTATGATATGTTATACTAAACATGGAATATATTTACAGGAAAGAAGTTGGTTTCATAAGCAGCCCAGAAGAAAACAACGGTCATCATCGCCAAGTACAGGCCAAGGACAATCCCTGGTATGGGTATCTCTTTCAATTTCTACTCATCTGGTTGAGGAAATGGTTTTACTCGATCGTTTGAGATTGTCATGACTCTAACTACAGTTGCCATTCACTGATCAGAGTCAGACTTTCTTTAGTAGACAATATGGTATTAACAAAGTTCTAGTGAAACGGCATACCATTGTTGAGGATCACTATGATCAAGACCATGAATGGTGAGAAGTCGAATTCCCAAATAATGGCAAGCAGCAAGAAGCAAAGCTGCGGAAACAAAGCTGCGGGCATGAGAAATATTTGTTAAGATTCAGAACTATGAATGATGATAACTTCGTTACAAACGAAAGATGAATGATGGACAGGTAAGTACCACTATGAGAACGGTGCTGGAGACAGCGTATATCCGCAGGTAAATAAAAGGTTAGATTCATGAATTTTTCTGGATGATGGAGGAAGATGAAGTAAGGACTTACAGTGCAGTTCTTCACCCTTTGGAGAATAGTTCTATTAGTGAGGACAGCACTAATAATAACACTGGAAGAAAAGATGCACGGGAAACGCATGAAATTAATATCTCTCATATTAATTTTTTTTTGTCAATAGGATGTACAATGCGTCAATGACACTTTTATAATGATTGGTATATGCACTGGAACCAACAATTGGTATTGGTAAATGAAACATAAAAAAGCTAGTTTGTTCAATAGTAAAATTAGTTTGAGAAAACCAAAACGATGTTCATGCATACATGATAGAAAGATGAAATATTACAATACTTCTCTTTGAAGAAAATTATATTCCTATTACTTTTCTTTCTGTAGAACGTATGTTACTTGCTAATTTGCCGATGTGAGTGCCTGCGATGTATCCACCTGACCATGCATTCTGCATAAAACAATACTTGTACGAATTGATATACTTTTTTTTATTTTTACATTTTTGAGTTTTTGATTGCGTCTTATACTTATATTTCACGACTTTCATTTCTAGTTAGTGGATATGGACATCTTACAATTCTATCTCGAAATACAGAAAAGACGAAATGTGTATGTTCACCTGGAAATTGAAGCCTCCCGTAACACCATCTACATTTAGTACCTGAAGATACAAAATGTATTAAAAGATATGATGTTGCGATGGTAATATGTTCATGCATTGGGATATATGTACCTGAGTGAATAATAAATACGCAAATGAATGCTTTAAACTTTGTAAGTTTGTTACAATGTTTACCTCTCCTGCAAAGAAAAGATTCGGAACCAATCTGCTCTCCATTGTCTTCAAAGATATCTTGAAACAGCAAGACACATTTGTTCAATCAGGTTTAGTAAAAACCACAACGAAGAAAAGGATTAAGTTTTAAGAAAGCAAACCTCAGATAAAGGAACTCCTCCTGCTGTCACAAACTCATCTTTGTATTGACCCTTTTGCAGATACACAACAAAACACAATGTCATCATCGTCTTTATTGTCTTTATATGATTAAAAAAAGTTGATAAATTTATATGTTTCATGTTAAACCTTTCCAGTGACTTGAAATGCACAATGTTTGAGAAGATCAGAGATGGAGCTCACGGAGTTATTTGACAATGAAGCCCACAAGGTGTCTTTTGAAGAACCCTGTTGGATCATGAAGACAGTCAAGGAAATTTGAACAAGATTCAGAGGTTTTCAGATATGGAAAAGCAATGAAATAAGGTTCCAAAAGGTTTGGTAAGAACCTCGCGGTCTAGAATATATCTCCAGAATCTATTGACAAGACCGAATTGAGGAGGAAAAGTATTGGATACCTTATGCTTCTGCATAAAACAATGCTCAAATTATTAAAACCAATAACAACAAACAGAGAGAAGTAAAGAGTAAAAGTATGAAATGTTGTTACTGAAAACTGCAGCTTGTGTTGTTTGAGTAAGGATTTAGCAGTTTCGATGTTAATATCCGGTATAAAGTCAACAATAAGAAGCCCTGCAACCAAACCATATCAATCTTAACTGAAATATATTTAACTTCAGTTTCTCTCTATGAAGACGAAAGATTCGAACCTTTGTACTCTGTAGTGAAGAGATGGCGTGCACCCCATGCAGAGAGCCGCAAAATAACTGGTCCACTTAGCCCCCAATGCGTCACAAGCATTGGGCCAGTCTTGAAAGAAAAAAAATGTAATTCGAACTTAACCTCGTGATAAAGAATGTTAAACAAATTAGGAATAGCAAGGGGAAAGAAAAATGCACACCTGCACGAGCTTTGACCAATCCTGGCGTGGATTTTCTAATTTCAGTTTGGCTTGGACTTTGGAGAAACTAATCTGCGTAAGAGAAAATAAACGATGTAACACTTTTGATTCAAGGAAAGTTTAGTAATGGATATAACTTACCCCTGCTAACTCAGCCAGCAACGGATCATTGATCTTGAAAGTGAATAAACTCGGTACTGGATCGACAATGGAATGACCAAATTGAGTGGCTAACGAGTGACCCTGAAACATAATTAAACAAATCTTAGGAAAACATAATAGCAATTATCATGAAATGGCTTCAAATGGGATATTGTAACCTGTTGGCTACTTCCGGTAGCAATAAGAAGATATGAAGCCTCGATAGATTCAGACATGTCAGCACTTCGCTTCCCAACTTTAATAACGAACTTTCCATCAGATTTAGCAGAAGCATTTAACACAGACTTTCCTCTCTCAAGCCTAACTGGTTCAAGAAATTTGAGTCGATATATGAATGAAGAGAACACAACAAAAGAAGAAGAATAGATATCTGAGTGGATATATTATGAATGGAGAGAACCCAACTATTAAGAAGAATGAAAATTTCAAGAGAGGTTTGTTATAATACCTCCTCTAGTATTTGCTTCATTTAAGAGACAGTCAATTACAGAAGATGAACTATCGCTCACAGGGAATACTCTTCCATCGTCTTCAGTCTGTTGGAAGCTAGAGTTAGGCGAAAATGCAAAATAATACAAACATCTCTTTAAGATTAGTTAACGGGAAGTCACAACCTTTAGTGGCACTCCATGCTCAGAAAACCATGACATGGTATCAGCAGGTCCATGCGTGTAGAAAAAAGAGCCTTTAAGCTCTTTATTACCCCGAGGGTAATTCTCTGCCAATCTCTACATACAAATTTAGTTATCGAGTAAGCAAAAGCTCAAATCAAACAAGAAAAGATATGCAATTTGCAATTTTCAGGCATAAAGTTTTGAAATTTCTGTTTATGCAACTCACAATAGTGTCGTTGCAATGCTCTGTGAATCTCTCTACATGCAAATTTGATATTAATATAACAAAAGCACAAATAAAGTTAAACCTTCCCACAAGATTGAAGAGAGAACTGCAAGAAAAGCTTCATGATTCAGCAATTTCAGGCATTACGTTTACATATTTCTATGTGAACAACACTCATAGTAGTATCGTTATACTGCTCCGCCAATCTCTAAATACAAATATGATATCTAAGTTAACAAAAGCACAAATAAAGTTAAACACAATTGGCTTCCCAAAAGAATAAAGAGAAAGTTTCTGCAATTTTCAAGCATAAAGTTGGAAACTTTCTGTCTGAACAACACTCACAATAGTACTGTAATGCTCTGTCAGTCTCTACATAAGTACATAACAATCTGATATTAAGTTAACAAAAGCATATATCAAGTTAAACTCAAAACGCTTCCCACAAGACTAGAGAGAAATATTAATCATTCTGCAATTTTCAAGCGTAAAAGTTTGAAGCTTTCAGTATGAACAAGACTCACAATCGTTTCAGTACAGTGCCCATTTGTCACATTGCATCGACCACCACCCGAAATCTTGACCTGCGGGTTGCAGATGACAAAAGATTGAACAAAAGTCTCCAGCTGAGTTAAATTATAATACAAAGAAGAGTCTAAAGTACCTTAGAAAGAAATCTCCCTTTTTCAATAACCAAAACTCTCAAGTCAGGTGAGAGAGTTTTAGCTCTAATTGCTCCGTAAACTCCAGCTGCTCCACCACCAACAACAACCAAAAGCTCATTCTCCTCCTTTCTCTCCTTTTTAGTTTCATCAACAATTCAGACAAATAAACCCCAAAAATGAAAACCGAAATTGCTAAAACTTACTAATAAGAGAAAGTTACCTTTTCCGATAAACTGTGTATAGCAGTGCAAATCCTCCTTCTCCTGGTTGTTCTACATAACAAAGCTTTTACAGGAACCAAGAAAGGATTTGCTAACTTCAAGAACATTACCCACTTAAAAATTTCCAAACTTTATTCCTCACTTGATCTTAATTAAACGATTCAAGCTTTTGTGTTGTCAGTTGAATCAGTAAAATAAAAAACCCCAACCCACAAAACTACCCGTTAAACCCTTCGGACTTGAGTTGCTTGGCAATTGATGATGATTATGATAAAGATTTCAGAACGACATCGTTACTTCTTTATTCGAAACGACGTCGATTTAAAGCAAATCAATATTTTGAATTTACATGCTTCACAAAAGAGTCCCCATAATTTTTAATCGATTGAGAAAAGGATCGATTTTGCCAAGGAATTTGGTCACGTCCATTAATTGGCGAAAAGAAACGGCGTCGTATTTCAATGTTTAAACAGAGGAAACACAACAAAACTTAAAGCCCACTGTGTAAGCCCGTAAATACAAAATTTATGTCAAATTAAAATTTGAATTTTTCTAATATTTACCGTCGAAATTTAGCGATCGGATCATTAAATAAGAAAAAAAGGAAAAACCAAACAGAAAAAAGGAAATTATCAAAATACCAAACAGGAAAAAAAGGAAATAACCGAACAGAAAAAAGGAAATTTTGATTATTATGACCGTTGTAATAATCTCTATATAATACCCCCAAAGACCTAATCTAAGACTCATCAGACTTTCTGTTTTTTTTTGTTTACTCTCTCAGATTTGCTTTGTCTTCTTCTTTCTTGTGCACGAAACAAATTCTAGGGTTTCTTTTCCACCATCGATAACTAAGAAGGATGATTAAAACACCTTCAATGGAATCTTCTTCTTCTTCATTCTACATGAAGTTGTATCAGATTGTAGATGACCCTTCGTCTGATGCGATCGTCTCTTGGAACAAAAGCAACAATCAAAGCAGCTTCATCGTGTGGGACTTGAAGAGGTTTCAAAGAGAGATTCTTTCGAAATCTTCAGTAATGGGAAGAAGCTTAAAGGAGTTTATGTCACAGCTTCGCAATCGTGGCTTCCAAGTTATCGTAAAAGGTCCTGGAGAATTGGAATTTTCACATGATGACTTTGCTAAAGGCCTTCTCAAAAAGACTATGGTCAAAGAGTTATCTCAGAGGATTCAGAAGTTAGATGATCAAGTCAAAGCGATGAAGTGTAGGATCAAAGCAAAGAAAGCTGCCGTAAAAGTGGATTCTCTTTTCCAAAATCTAAGGATTTGTTGATCAAGAAAAGCTAGAGTCTAATCAAGAAAAGCTTAAGAGTTTATGATTTTTTTTAATTTGAAAACGGTATATGGTAACCTCTCGTTTGATGTATAAGAATAGTATCTCTTTTTGTAGTGTTTAGTACTCTCTCTTCTACGTTGTAATCAATTTGCATATTCGGTATATGTTTTAATCAAATAGTAATCTTGAATTCATAAAACTAGTACCAGTTTCTCTTTCAGTCTTTTGTCTTCTAAGAGACTTTGAGTATTTGTTGAAAAGCCTCGTGTGGTATATCAACAGAACCAACTCGCTTCATTCGTTTCTTTCCTTCTTTCTGCTTCTCAAGAAGCTTCTTCTTACGAGTGATGTTTCTTCCATAACATTTCAAACATCTGTCTCCCTATTCTTTAGCTTCGCAACAAGTTCTTTACCCACACAGTATGCTTTCTGGCTGTGAACGATAGTGGCTAACGCATCAACCGATTGACCGTTCAAGAGGATGTCAAGCTTCACAAAGTCAGATTTCTGATACTCTGCATCCTCGTCGTTCAAGAGGTAACCCGATGTTATGCTTTTCACCTCATTGAAGAAGTCCACAACTATCTACCTCAAAGTTAACTGGTACTTTAAGAGAAGAGATTGATAAAAGCTCGAGCGTACTCACTTAGAAGGATAACCTCTTTGGCATAAAGTCAACAATAAGAAGCCCTGAGCAAAAACAAATTTTTTATTCTTTGAAGACGAAAGATTCGAACCTTTGTACTCTGAAGTGAAGAGATGGCGTGCACCCCATTCAGAGAGACGGAGAAATAGAATAACTGGTCCACTTAGTCCCCAACGTTTCACAAGCATTGGATTAGTCTTAAAAGAAAGCAAAAGTAATTTTGAACTTAACCTCGTGATGAAGTCTCTTCCCAACTTTAATAACGAACTTTCCACCGGGTTTAGTAGAAGCAGTTAAAAAAGTGTATGACAAATGTGTCACTGCCATGCTGTGCCAATCTCTACCTGCAAATTTGATATCTAGTTAACAAAAGCACAAAGCAAGCTAAACCGATAAATTCCACGTATTACAGAGAAAACTCCAAGAAAGCTTCGTGACTCTACTTATTCAGAAAGTAAGTTTCTAGGTTTCTATATGAACAAAACTCACAGTACTTTCGTTGTAACTTGTAATGCTCTGCCAATAGTGCTGTCAATATGGACGTCCATGTCCATTTTGGCCCGTCCAATCTATTCAAATCTGATACAAAATGAAATTAACAAAAGGTTCCCACAAGATTATATCACACAAAATATGCTTCCCACAAGTCAAACACAACTTCAAGATTCTGCAATTTCCGAGCATTGAGTTTGAAGCTTTCTGTGTGAACAGCACTATAACAATCTGATATGAAGTTAACACAATCTGCTTCAAGAGAAAGCTTAATCATTCTGCAGTTTCAGGCTTTCTGAGTGAACAAGACTCACCATTATTTCGGTGCAATGCCCATTTGTCACATTGCATCGACCACCACCAGAAATCTTCACCTGCAAAATTGCAAAAGAATTAAACAAACAAACACAGAGGCTAAAACCTTAGAAAGAAACCACAAATTTCAAGATCATTACCCACTCAAATTCCCAAACTTGATCCTAATTTCTCGATTCTATCAGCAAAAATAAACACCAAACCCAAAAAAAAACTATCCGTTAAACCCTTCTGTTGTTCAAATTGAAGAAGCAACGATGCTGAATAAAGATTTTAGAACGTCATCGTTCCATCTTAAGCCCAAAACGACGCCGGGTTAAACAAGAGAAAATATTTTGAATTTTTTTTGGGGGGTTTTTAATGAAAAGAAAAAAAAATCATTTATCATTGGCATTGAATGAAAAACGCTTCGTATTTCTCTCACACAATGGAAGATAGAAAAAAAGTTGCAAACTTTTCGACTTCCCTTCCACAATACTGAGCCTCTTTAAATCCACTGATATATGGTCAAAGTTAAGTTGTTCTCTTTCATCAAGTGTGCCACCTTTAGAGATAAACATGTCGATGAACAGTTATGCAACTACTGCTGCTTCTGCTGTGTTTGGTCCTCAAATGAGACGAGTGACGTTAGAGAAACAAAGCGAAATTAGGATCCAAGTCCATGAGACTTTGCCTCTCAAACTCCGTGTGGTCGATGGCAACGTTGAGATTTTTGGTTCCGAGCTTCCACCAAAAGTCTGGCTCACTTTTCCTCCACTCCAGCAATTTGCTGTATGTTTCTTTTACATTTTCAACTCTTTCTGTAAATGGGTTCTTGAGTTTCTGTCAAATTCATCCTCTTTCCTTTTATAGTTAAAATGATGATTAAGTTAGTTACATGGTTAGTAGATTTGATATCATGAGATGTGACCAATAGATCTTGAATCGAAATAGATGCATGGCGTCACAGAAAATCATGTTTGCTTTATGGTATGTTTTTTATTACAATCTACTGTTTTTGTAACATATCAGTTCTCAATTTCTATTTACTTCATTGGTTACGTTAATTTCTTGAAATGGGTTCATGAGTTTGTGTCACATTCATCCTCTGGCCTTGTGGATTAGTTGAAAGTGAAAGGTTTGAGCATTTGGTAGTTTCGGGTCAAAGAGTCGGTTACGTACTAAGCAAGTAATAATTACATTTCATCAAGCTAAAAGTGCTTATTTTCAGGTATTCACATGGTATGGTGCAACGATCGAAATAGATGGCGTCGCAGAAACTGACGTTACATCTGATGAGGTAAGGTTATGGTCTCATCCGCGAATAGTTCACATAATTAAACTGTGTTATATGTATTCTAACGATGTCTCTGTTCTAGACACCTATGATAAGCTATCTTCATGTGCACAACTCTCTACAAGTACAGAGATATCGTGTTACGTCGTCAACAAGAGATTATGTTTCTTCACAGGTGCTTTTATTTCGTCTTACTGAAGATTGATTATATATATCCATGGACCAATCTGAAGTTATGGTTTTTCTTGTACGGTTTTGCTCGATGCAGGGACCAAGGGTTATCATTGTGGGAGATAAGGACTCTGGTAAGAGCGCATTGGCTAAGATGCTTCTTAGTTGGGCAGCAAAAGATGGTTGCAAACCGACATTTGTTGATCTTAATGTCGGACAAAGCTCTATAACAATACCAGGAACTATTGCTGCTACATCTATTGAAATGCCTGTAGATCCTGTTGAAGGGTTTCCTCTTGATGAGGCTCTTGTGCACTACTTTGGGCACAATACGCCGACGTAATTGACTTCAAATTCTCAATGTTCAGGTTAAATGAACTTAAAATGTGATACTGACTAATGTTCCTTTATTTGTACTCCCAGTAACAACCTTAGGCTGTACAAACGCCTTGTTGAAGACCTTGCTCGAAAATTAGAAGAAGTGTTAGCTGGAAATGCTGAATCTCGATGTTCTGGTATGGTGATTGACACTATGGGATGGACCAATGGTATTGGTTATGAGGTAACTTTTAGTTTCTCTTGTTAAAAATGAACTGTTTTAAGTTCGCTATGAACCGCATTCTAATTTGCTATCCTTATCGCAGCTGCTTGTCCATGCAATAAGGACTTTCAAAGCATCTGTAGTTATCGTCCTTGGTCAAGTAACGTACCAAAGCTCTCTTCTATGTGGCTCTATAGTAATTCAAGAAAACTATATTTCCCTTCATTAATCTTTGCCATTTTCAGGAAATAGAACTCGTCAATGATCTGAACAAAGCTTTCAAATTCAGGAAGAATCTACAAATCTTGAATCTTGAGAGTTCAGCTGGAGTTTTCTCCAGGGATTCTGATCTTCGCAAAACGTTGAGGAACAATAGCGTTAAGGTAGATTATTTTTGGTATATCTTTAATTGGATATCTTTATATGTTTGATTAATTGAATCAAAGGGCTTTCAATTTGCTAATTAACAGAAGTACTTTCATGGAGCCACAAACGATCTCATTGCCTACACCAAAACAGCCAAGTTCAGTGATGTGCAAGTATATCGAATCGGTGCCTTGACAGAGAGGTCAAACTCTACTCAACGCAAGGAATTTATGATAACAACCCTTTGGAGATCACACCCGTGAAAATGGGCAAAGATCTTGTGAATGCAGTTCTGGGTATCTCATACGCCACACAGCCTTCTCATATTACATCAAGGTACGTAATTATCTCCAACTTTGTATGATTAAACTTAAGCTATGGTTACATGGATGGAGTAATCGTTTAATTTTGTTGTCATTGTGTATCGGTATTTTTGCAGCATTGTTGCTGAATTTTTGTATATCACAGATGTTGATCTTGGTGAAGAGAGAATTACGTATCTCTCTCCATCCGCTGCTGAATTACCTAGCAAGATATTCATCATGGGGACTTTGAAATGGCATCTACCTTGAAGAGCAAGAAATTAAAGAGTTAGGTTTTCTAAAAAGTAGTAAAATTGCTGAAAGCACAATATCTATTAGCAAGGTCTTTAATTTGTAGATGCTCAATTGTATTCAACTATTCTGCTTTGTTAAATTAATGGGACATTTGACGGAAGCAATCTTTGGGAATATGAGCTTATAAAAAGAATATTTAGGAGAAAATAAAATTTTGGAGATTTTTAAAATTTGATGAATTTTAAGTAAATAGTTAAAAAAATAAAAATTTATTAGTGATTTTAATTAAAAAACTTAAAACCAATTTTAAAACAATTTAAGTGATTTAATAATAACAAATTAAAAATGATTAACATATATAGACTTAGTTATACATACTTCAATCTCCAATGACGGATTTGTAATGATAATGGATGTGTAATCGTAAGTCCTTGGTCTGTAATGTTTGTAATGGGAATTTGGTGGGGATGGAAATGGAGGTGTGGAAATGTGTTTGGGGATAAAAGATTGTGTAAGGATAGAGTCCAAATGGTCCGAAGAGTAACGAAGGAAGTTAATGAAGCTTTTGTAAGAGATGGTTCTGTCGAGAGAGTTGAAAGAGTTCAAAGAATGGTCGGTTGGGTAAGGCTCCAGGATGGGGCATCGAGAGGAAACCCAGGCCCAGCCACGCGCAGGAGGTGTTTTGCGGAATAGTATGGGGGAATGGTGTAAAGGCTTTGCACTAAATATTGGCCGTTGTTCAGCTCCTCTAGTAGAACTTTGGGGCGTCTACTATGACCTATGTATTGCATGGGATAATCACGTTGGGAGGCTGGAACTGGAAGTGGATTCAGAGCTCGTGGTTGGGTTTCTTAAGGATGGAATTGAAGAAACACACTCATTATCTTTCCTGGTACGCATGTGCCATGGCTTTCTCACAAGGGACTGGATTGTCCGTATCACGCATGTCTATCGCGAGGCTAATCATCTTGCTGATGAGTTAGCTAATCACGCTTTTCTTTCGCCTTTGGGCTTACACTTTTTTGATTTTGTACCGGAGAGTTGCGTTTTGACTCTCCAAACTGATGCTATGGGAACTTTGTACCCACGGCAGACTAGAATGTAGTTGTTGCTTTGCTTTGTTGAATAAATTCTGGGAAATTTTTTCGGGGGCCGACCAAAAAAAAAATGGATGTGTAATCGTAAACATATAGAACCATTGCTTCTTTTTGGAAAGAAGTTTCAACCGTGCTCACATCATTGTATTTGCTTGTGATAGCAATGAAAATAGATAATACAACGGTATATATGATAAGAAATTACTCTTTCTGTTTTTTATAGATTAATGTTTTGGACATTTCACACATATTAAGAAATTTTTAATATCTACTTTTTATCTAATACTTTTTGATTTTATTTTAATGTTTTATTGGTTTTCTAATAAAGTTCTACCATTTAAAATTTTTCATTTGATTTTATTTTTTATTTTTAAAGTAAAATGTAATAATTAATGCTTAAAACATCAATCTTTGAAAAATAAGAAATAAAAGTAGAACATTAATCTTTAAAAAACGTAGGAAGTATTAAAATTCGGGAAAACAAAGTAGAGTTAAAATGAATCACACAATTTTAATTCATGGAAATAAGAAATAATAGAGGTTGGCTATTGATTATTTTAGAAAATTATTCAGGATGATTTTAGAAGATAAAGATGATTTGAGAAGTCAAAGGTAAAGAATAACTTTTACATTTTACAAATTCGATTTCAAGTTTTATTAAATAACAAAAAATTTAAAATTGTTCCCTTTAAAGATTTTTCAACCCGTAAATAGCTTATTCCAGTTTTTCTCCATAATGTCCCATAGGAAAATCACTAGACTGTGTTAGATCTTTGAAGTCACCGCTAACCTTTCTTCCTTTATAGAAAGAATTTAAAATAAATTTTAAAAAATATTTTTTAAATGATCAAAATCTGAAAAAAATTAATATTTTATATTTATTTTTCAAATAAAAGGGAAGAAAATTTGAAATTTGAGTAGATTCAAAAAATAATGATGATATTTTAGATTTTTTATAAAAAAATTTAAAATGGTATATAATATATTTTAAAATTTTATATTCTGTCAATTTTAGAAGATGATATTAAAAAAAAAATTCTTATTCTTACTTCTATTTTTTTCCTTTTATAAGATTGAAACTAAAAAGATAATAATAAAAATACAAAAACTATCATAATGGTATTTCAATTCATTATTTTTTATTGATGAAATTATTTTTTATAAAATATTAAAAAATTTGTACAGATGATTAATCTATTAAAATAAAAGATAAAAGATTTATATAAATATCAAATCCGATAAATTTTTGTCTCATCTAATATACAGGTCTTATCTACTATATATTAAAAGAGAAGCATTTGAAGGATATTTTGTTGAGGTGACAGCTTCTCCTTTTTTCTCAACATTTTTGTTTTTCATTTATTTTTATCTATTATCATTATTGTCAAACACTATTAAACTTTTTTTAAAATAAAATATAAATATCTACTAAATATCTAAACATTTCCTATTTATTTGGTTAAAATTAAATACTATATATTATGGAAAATTTAAATTAATAATAAAAAAATTG
>KE154057.1:158846-175989 GCA_000411075.1 Sisymbrium irio | reverse complement strand
TATTACAATTACATCATTTTTAGATAATTGATACAAAAATATTTTTTCATTTTAATTAACTATATTATTGTTAGCTTTAAATTAAAAATTATTTTCGTAAATTTAATTATTTTATATACATAATTAAATTATTATGTATAAAAAATAATTAAAATATCAAATGACTTCAAATTTATTTTGGAGTAAGGAGTTTCTTTTATAGAAGAGAAATTGTATCCTTTTAGTGTTTGTTTCCGATGTGGGACAAAATTTTTGTTTTTAAACATTGTAGTTTGCATCATTTGTTAATTGATACAAATATTTGTATCAGTTAAAAAGTGATGTTAGTTAATAAATAATTACATCATTTATTTAACTGATGTAAATTTATATAATAATATCATTTTTGTTAAAATGATACAAATTAAAATAATTTAGTATCAATTTACTAAACTAATGTTAAATTAATTAATTATAACATCATTTATTATAAGTCATGTTTACTTATTAATATTTGTCTCATTTGTAATTAAATGATTTAAAATAAAATCACTCCATTTTGTGATGTAATTTAAATGATGTAATACACCCTTTTTTTGGTAGTGTTTTTTTGTCTAAAAATGATTTTTTCAATAATATAGATGGGAAACTATTTTTTTCTATTTTAAGAGATTTTAGAGATTGGCGTAGATAATAGAGAACCAAACTATATGTTAAAACTAGGGTTGGGTCCGTGCGTTGCACGGATTGTGTTTTTTTTATGTTCAAAACCAAACTATCTAGATTTAAAAACCAAACCAAGTTATTTCAATTTCAACCATTTTTTTTTCTTCAAATGGGTTTGTGAGCTTATATCTATTTTTAAGTTTTTAATTTGAAACTCTCTTACGCATGCCCGATAGAAGAGAAAAACAGTTTTTTAGAGAAATGAAATTTAAAATAGGTATATGACACCATTTCAAAGCACAACTAAAAGATATTATTCTTGATTATATAATATTAATTATATATCGAACAATATAATAAATTTGAAAATATTTTATATGTCCACATATATGCATTTTATATACTAATTAAATTGTTGCTTGTGAATTACAATTTACACCAAATAAATTGATATAAATTAAAAGTAATGTATTGTATCTGAATTTATAATAAATAAAATTTTAAAAAGTCTAAGAATATTGAATAGACAAAAAAATAAAAGACAATATATACAGTATATTTTAAATTTAGAAATTAACATAAATTTTAACTCATTAATTTAAAAATTAAAAATAAAATGAAAATTTATAAAGTATGAATTTTGGAGGATACATAATGTAAAAGAAAAAAAAGTGCTAAATATTTATATGTAGTAAATTTTAAATTTTCAAATTAATACAAATTTTAAGTTATTAAGTGTAAAATTGAAAATAAAAAGAGAAATTAAAAAATACTAAATTTTGAAGGATCTAAAAAGCAAAAAAAAAAAGTGTTAAATATTAAGAGGACACATTGAGAGAACTTTACTTTATTATATAAGATATCAAACAAACTATGAATATAACTATGGAAGAAAATCAAAAGAAATATTATTCTCAATATTGCCTTGCATACCTAGGCAGCTTGGCTGTTTTCTAATTTCTAATTTCTTTATATGTTGACTGAAAAATGTGAATTTCTTGATTCCGAAATCTAAATTACCTCAGTCAATATTACCTCTTTAAAATGGTCTGATATCAATATTTATAATTAAAAAATGTAAAAATCATATACTTTTTTGAATAAGATTTTTGAAGAAGAGAAGCACACTCTAAGTAAATTGTTTAAGACAGAAAAACCATGAAATCATGGATAACTCTCGTCTGCATGCTCATGTAGTCATGTTCGCCCTTTTAACTTTACATCAATGTATGTCCAAGTTTTTAAATATATATAAATACTATTTTTCTTTGATTAAAGTTGTTTTTATACTTAAATATATTATTATGGGACAATTAGTTGTAAATACACAAACTGGAACAAAATTAAGAATATACCCTATAAATTGTAATACTTTTTTAACAGTAACACTAATAGGTTGGAGATTACAATACTACCACTATCGTTTAGGATTAAAAATCTTTTCTATTCAAATCATCGCGTTCGTTAACAAAAGTATTAGATGTTAACAATATGGGTTATAAGATAACTATACATCCGGTTGTTAAAGTTTACAGATATCTTTGCATGTAATAGATTAAGTTCATTGTTAACTTGTTAACTATAAACATGGTTTTACTCAAATATAACTATTTAAATAGTTATATAAACTCTAAACCCAAATCCCAAACCTAAAACAAAACCCTAAACCCTAAAACTAAATCCTAAACTAAAACCCCAAACCTAAAACTAAACCCTAAACCCTAAACCCTCAACCCAAATCCTAATTCTAAACCCTAAACTCAAACCCCAAACCTAAACCCAAACCCCAAATTTTAAACTAAACCCTAAAGCATAAACTCTCAACTCAAACCCTAACCCTAAACCCAAACCCTAAACCTAAAACTAACCCTAAACCAACTGAAACACAAAACTTTAAAGCTAAACCTTAAATCCAAATTTTAAACCCAAACTCTAAACTCAAATTCTAAAGTTAAACTTTAAACACTAAATTAGTATATATATATATATATATATGTATATGGATAAGTGTTAACAAACATGTTATCCGAAAATAAGAATATTGAGTATGTTATGAGATAAAGTAATTCGGAAAAATTATTTAATGAACACTATACAAATGGGTTTTTGGGTATTTTCTTAATTTCAATATTGTGGATGTATATCTGATGCAATTTTTCTATTATTTATTTCATTTTTATTTTTCACCGCATTTAATTTAAATGTGAAAGTGCCATAATACATGTTGGCGAAATTACGAAACCAAACAAAATAGAATTATCATTGTGCACTCATAACACATGTACCGGAATTCTTATAAAAAAATGTTGGTGTTGTATGATTATAGAAGATCATCCTTGCTGGAAAGAAGACCGAGCCTATTGTGAAGCCCGTTGTCCTCCTAAAGTTCGATAAATTAATGTATTGTTGTTATACCTTTTTCTAATAATTGCATCGATCTCATGTGTTAGAAATCATTGTGTAGGCTTGAAGATAATAAAAATTTTAAAATAAAAGAAAATAATTTAAATTTTATCTAAGCTAATTTTATTTTGTGTTTTTGAAATTTTATGTTGAACCTTGATTAGTCCAATTAATCCTCTCGTTAACTTAGATAATATTTATGAATGATGGATCGAAATCCAAGTAATCCTCATAACAATTAAGCCCAAATACTAGCCCATTAGTTATAGGAGAACAATTAACAAAAGCAAAACACGTAAACCTGTGACAATCGATCCGTCTCCTCCTGAGTGTCGATTTTAAACTATGGGATACTTTTGTGAAATATGTAAGATCTAGTGGTCTTTCTGAAGTACTAAAAGTTGGAAAAAATTACAAAAAATATGGAGATGCGGGGTATCGATCCCCGTACCTCTCGCATGCTAAGCGAGCGCTCTACCATCTGAGCTACATCCCCGATTGTTAACATTACTAACGGTCTAAATATATTAATTTAAAACAAAATTTGAAGTGAAACGAGACAAACCTTAACAATTAACAAAGCATCACAATGTTGACTAAACGGTAAAACATTCCGACAAATGTGTACTTACGTTACTATTGTGCGTTATCCAAATTCAAGATTTGTCCTTCTGTGTTTGTACTTTCAAAGACTTCTTTTTATGTACAGCCAAAAGTATCAGAAATCCAAAACCACACCAAAAGAAAAAATAAGTAAATGAAACAACAACAAAAAAAGAGCCTTTGTTTTGTTGCTACACATTCTCTCATTCTTTGATGATTGGTCCACTATACATCATCGCCATAACAGTCAAATCCTCTGGCTCCTCTTCCCTCTCCTCCAACCACGCATACCCTTCTTTCTCCTCTTCCGTAACCTCAACTCCATCGACTGGACAGATTCAGTCAGTCAGATTCTTTTCAGCTTTTTAAACAAATCCAAACTAAGAACAGAACAGTACCTGAGAAACTTGAGAACGGGTGATCGAAATAGTAAGTACAATGACGTCCTGCAGGATCAGAGTATGGAGGACCAAGAACATCAAGAACCGCACAAGCGGTTTTCGCCGTGAAACAATGCATATTCCCTCCATCAGCAGGATAGAGAATAGAAGTGTCACAAGGTGCTGTAAAGTCAGAATCTACTTTCACTTTCGCCAAACGAGTATCCGAACTCGGCTCTACATTAGTTCCAAAACACAATCAAACACCATTCCTTAAACAACAACAAAAGTTCAGTTTTGATGTAATTATACAAACTTACGGGGAGAATCAGCGACCCAATCATAGGATTTGATGTGCATTGTCCCAAACAAGAGCTTACTAAACACAGTCATCTCCGGATGGTTGTGAAGTGGGATTACACCAGATGGTGGTAAACAGAAAATACCCATCTTGTAACACATACACAAAAATGAAAACTTTTAGAATATATAAGAACAGACCAATTCTGTAAGAGATGTTTGAAGTTAAGACCCAAGTACATACCGAGAATCTATCACATTTGTAGATGTGAAGATACGTCACTAAAGGAGGTCGTCCAATCGAATTAGATCGAAAGTAAGGCATCTTAGGACTCACATCAACATCTTCAGGTTTGATTTCGTCTAAATGCAAAGAGAAACAAACAAAACATCAACGCAAGATTCTTCTACAGACAAAGACAGTTTCAAAGTTTAAGACTTTTTACAATTCTGTACCTAGAACGGTTCGAAGCATGTCAATGTTTTCTTGAGACGGGACGATTCCTGATTTGCCATTAGAGAACACTTTCTTGCAAGTTTCGAATAGTTTCTGTACGGGAGAGATCACACCTTTCTTGTTGCTACGTCGTTGGATCTTCTTCCTTGAGTTTGAACGATTCTCCGGTGAGGAGGCAGAAGAAACCATCGGTTTTGAGAGATCTTTCCTTACTCGACCGGTGACGACTGTACCAGTTCCCATTCAAACTGTTTTTGGGAATTTTTATTTAAAAAAAAAATAAAAACCGAAAATGTTTTTTTCTTCCGACAAGAAAAAAGACAAAATCTTGAAACTGGGGTTATGGTAATAAATACGGTTATTGTCCGGAGAAGAAGATGGAAGGGAAAAAAAAATAGTACTGTTTGAGGATTAACGAGGAGAAGGTGAATGAAGAGAAGAAGAAGATAGATTCGTACAAGAGGATAGAAACCGTGGGCCATTTTTTTTGTTTCCTCAGTCAAGACTCAAAAGAGAGATTTTTTTTTTCTATGGGCGGGTTTGTTTCCAACGGCGGGTTTGTTTTCTCACTATCATTTGTTTTTATTTTTTTTACCACTTTTTGTTTTGTTTTTTTTTTCCCTCTCTCTCTCTCTCATTTTATTTATTTTAATTTTTTCTCTAATCCAAATTTGTATTCAACGTTGGTTTATTAGAGCATGATTATTAATAATTTCTAAAAGGGTTTCTTGTACATTTAAATAAATATAAAATAAAAAGAAATAGGAGAGAGAGTGTAATAGTCTCTTATTTGAAAATTATAAGAGACATTTCACATGATATAAGAGACCCAACTTTACTATTGGTTTAGTCATGATTTTGATCAAAATACTATTATTTTGGTTTTTATAAGAGACTCATCATGGTTTCACCAATAATGATGCTCTTAACCTCCACATAGGAAATTACTCAACTTAGCACTATTTGAATGTAGTTTGAAAACATGATTCATAAGGAATTTTCTTGCTATTAGATGTGTCATTCATTTTCCATCGTTGTGTTTACACTTTGTTAATATGAAATACTTGAAAAGGTTAATTTATCAAATTACCAAAAAAAAAAAAAATTAGATTTTTAGAAAGAGGGTAGAGAGAGATAAGAAGAGAAAAAAAAAGAGATGGGAGAAATTAGTCATGTATTATAGTAATTTTATTTTTAATGTTAATTCACTTAGTTTCTAGAGTTGTTTACAGCTAAACATACTTTAACCCATTATCTTACACACAGAGACACTTGTTAATATAGGTATACTTTGGACTTTGGAAAAGTCTAAGATACCCCGAAACTAAAAGATTCTCATTTAGTTACGTTTAACTTTTACCCAATTACTAATTACTATTCTCTCACTGAAAACCCTAAAGCCATTTTTTCCTTTTTTTTGTCGGCGACGGAAAATCGAGAGAGACGATTACGACGGGGAAACCCTAAATCTCAATTTTGTTTCTTTCCGGCGGTATTTCTGTTTCCTTTGCAATATATTCTGGTGGTACTCGCTAGTGGTTTGAGTTGAAATTGCATCTATTAGGGTTTGGTCATAGATGATGAAACGGAGGCTGTTGGTGGATACATATGGTTCTTCTTGCCAAGAATCAGGTACCTATTTTCTAAGTTTTCGTATTTTTCATACGGGTTGCTTAAAACCTTTTTTGATTAATACCAGAATCGTTGATTTTTTTCTTTTTTGATGGAAACTTTTTGTTCCAATTTGCAGAAGACGAGTCCGGTGTGGATTGGGACCTGCCTGAGAGATTGTTTGTGTTTGGGCATTTCCCGATTAGGAGGCTCAACGTGTATTACAAGTTGGATGTTTTGACATTCATACACGATGTGATGAAAAATAGGCTGGTGTTTCAAATAATTAGGGATTCGTGCTTTGGGAAGCTCCTCGACACGCTTTCCTGACCAGGCAACTGGTGACCAAGTAGAGATACACTCTGCGGACAGTTTTCGGTGGTCAACCTCTCAGGTTTTCTTTGGAAGAGTTTGGTAGTATAACGGGGTTGCCCTATGGGGAGTTCTCCTATGCTAACTCAACAACCACCGTCTCCTCTGCACCCATCGCCTGATTACGATGAGCAAGCTGATGGTGATGAAGATGAGGTTAACGATTTTGAGACTGAAAATGTTGATCACGTAGAAGCTGACCATAGAAGAGGTGACCATCCAGATCGGAATGAAGGGTTGCAATCTGACCCCAAGGAGGCTGATCTTATGGAGATAGACGAAGTGAGGATTGATCTACCGGATAGTGAAGAGAATGTCGAGACTGACTACGTGAAGGCTGTCCATGGGCAGGATGACCAAGGGGAACCTGAGGCTGAGTGTCAAACGGGAAGGTAGAAAGAGGCCGGAGCCGACCATGAAGGTGCTGACGATAAGAAAGCTGACCATTTGGTGTTCGCTCCTGTCCGTAATGAAGATGAAATTGACGTGATTGGGATTGCTCGAGCTTACAAGAATGTTGTTGACGAGGAGGCATTTGATGGCACGGAGAGTGAGGTGAAAGAATTTGATGATGATGGAAGGAAAACGGTGGAGACTGAACAAGTAGCAGGTGAGCGTGTGGAATGTGCGGATGGTGGAGCAAAGGAGGAAGATGGTCAGGTGGATGAGCTAAAGGCAAAGGAAGGGGAAGACAATAAATGTGTTGACCTACCAAACAAAAACCCTGACCATTAGATTAAAATTTATTAATTGTAAACTTTACGGTGGAGATATTCCTTTTGAAATTGACCATTGGTTTTATAAATATGAGTGGTGGAGATTGAAAGTAGAGTAACCAGGAAAAAGTTAAATAAATTAACTATAGAAACAGCAAAAAATATAATGAAGGGGCAGTTTCGGAAGACTTTGGTCTCCTTAATGGGCCAAAGTACACTAACAACTTAAAGTAGTTTGAAGTATTATTATTTATCTCTAAAGTGTGCATGAGCGTAAATATCTCTAGTTTCTAATACTTGAAGTGGTAGATAGTTTAATTTTTTTTTCTCTGAAAACCGACTTCATTAACATAGCATCAGGATTACAAAATAATTGTTACATAAGTGTATACATGTACCATATAGTGAAAAAAATATTATATGAGAATTATATTTATCGATGATTTTTCGAGATAAAATTTTTATTTGGTAACGCAGGAGAAATTATATTAATACCTCAAACACATGGGAAATTTTACTTCTGTACATTCTTCATGAATTTTTAAAAATTTGGATGATTGAATCTGTTATTTTCTTTCTCTACCTTTCTTGAATGATAATTATATGTGTTCAATTATTAGTTTTTGGTTAAAACTTAGTAATTTCACACAACATGATAAAATATAATGTATATATGTTTGAAATTATGTTTCCACAACGAAAGTTATAAACTTTCCATCAAAATGGTAGTATATTAATAAAATAATAATTAGTGAAAAGTAACATACACAGTTTTTTTGCAAAAAAAGTAACATACACATATATATATGAATTTGATTATACATTATTACTAATCCAAGAAACGATAGGTTTCAGAGATGAATCTTGGAGTTTTTGTTAAGGTATCAAATTGATATAATTGTAAACGTGTGGTTTTTTAAAATACTAATTTCTGTCATTGTCATTATATTAATTTTTATTTTTTTATTTTCAACAGTTTTCATGTATGTTGTTATATCTTTTTCTAACTATATATACATTGCAATCATCTTATAAAATAGAAAATTTAAATCAATCCAATAAAATATAAGATATAAGATTTATTTAGGTGATTATATATGATCCAAATGCATGAAATTTAAACAAATCGTGAATCTTTATGTGCTATTGTTGTACAAAAATTTAACAAAACTGAAACAATGTAACAGTTCAATAGATTGTGATTAGCTTTGTTGACATGATGTGCATAGCATGCGTCTGGGGTGTCTCCAATCTTAAAATTTTGCTCCTTGGACTCACACCTAATCAAAACATTTGGTATTGTGCATAGACTCATCAACTTTCATGGGCACTTCGATTTGTTTTCTTTTTCATTCATGTTTCTTTATTGTTGTACAAGATTCAACATTTGTATATTTTTAAAATAATTCAGTTTTTATATATTTCTTAATATTTTTCATTTGATTTTTTTTCTCTCTCTTCTGATGATAATTCTTTTTTTATTAATATTTTAGACTACCACCTAACTAGTGCTACAGAACGAGACTCATATTTTCTCTAAAAATTGAATAGTTGTTTGGTATGACACCATCCAAACAATTAGTGGTCTAGACTTATTCAACATAAGAAATTAAACTAGACTTCTTCATTTTATTTATAAAATTAATAGTTGGTTAGTTATAAGTTTATTTGATAGGCTTTTAAAAAAAAAAATCAAGATTTTGGTCAAGATCAAATATATATCTTAATAGACGGTAAATAAAATCTACGCATGAAATGTTAAGATACAATATGATTTATTTTTATTTTGTTGTTCAAAGAAATTTTGCAGATATATGTTTAATACAATGTCCAAAACTTGGAAAAAATATTTAATTGCAAAATTGACTAAATAGCAAATTTTACATGTATACTACAATTATTGAACTAGCAAATAAAGTCTTATTTTTACGAATCAGATATTAAAAATCACAAAACTACTCATAAATTATTTTATGAATGGTTGTTTCACTTTGTCAAGCATCCAAAATAGTTTTTAGTCACCACCCGAAGAAATCGAGAGTATTTATGGATCACTTTTGAAAGACTCCCACTTTAACATTCGATCTAGTAAATTCTTACGAAAGTATATAGCAATTCAGAAAACTGATAAAATGATAATTATGCGATAATTTAAGTAATTTATTCGTTATATATGTTGCAACATTAGTTTAGTTACATTACATATGGATAAATATCACACATGTTTCTTCCTTCGTATTGTTAAAATTATAATAGAAAAGGTAAAATTCTAAAATATAGATGAACTCATGGCTTCCTTCGTCTGTTGTAAATAATTGCATACTATTATGCCTCCTTTGAAATAAAATGTTTATAAGGTTCCCGGTTCTGCGACCTTTCATCTTCCTAGGGACATTCATTCAAACTTTTCCTCCAAATCCACCACCATTGTAGTTGAATAAATCTTCGAATGATGTTTTCATTTTTTCACCGGCTTGAGCTTCAGCGTTACCTCCTGCTTGAGCTTTGAGTAGTTTTCGTCCAAAGAAAGGAATATACTGAGAAAACTCTTCAAATCTGCTGTTGACTTTTCCATTGGCCTGAGCTCCAGCGTTAGCTTCAGCTTGAGATTCGGTTAATTCTCTTCCGTGAGAATTGCTGCCTCCGAGATGACCACCAAAGAAGTGAGAATAGTTCTCGTAAATGGTTTCAAATCCTTTGACATCAGCACCACCATGAGAATGTGCATTGAATTTAGCTTCAGTTAGTTCTCTTCCGTGAGTCTTACCTCCGAGATAACCACCGTACTTGTCCGCAAACCTCCTGAGAAACCTGTCGAACGCACTTTCTCTTTCACGATCTCGATCGTCTTCAAGCACTCTTGCATGGTGACTAAAATTCTCCATCTTCTTCTTCTCAAGATCGTTAACAACTTCCATGAAACCGTTGATTGAGTTCTTGAAGTTTTTCATAGCCTCACCAATGTTTCTTGATTCGCGGAGGTTAATCTTAGCATCAGCCTTGTAATTATGTTTGGCTGAGATATTTACAATTTCCTTTTGGATCTGAAGAAACCCTTTTGTGAAACCAGCACAGCTATTTCTTAGCTTTAAGGAAGTTTTCTTATCGACTTTACTACTAACACTAGCTTGCACCGCAAGAATCGCCTTGTTTGTGAGGGAATATTTGGTCTTGGCTATTCCGAAAACATCTACAATGGGATTCTCAAACTTGTAGACACTCTCAAGGTACGCCACATAGGCTTTGCACATTGTGAACATTACCTTGATTTTTGTGGTTTTGGGGGCAAACCGTTCTTTCTGGTTTAAGATCTCAGTGATTTCGGTAAAGGGTAAGGTCTGAAGCTCGGATATGGTTTTTGGACATAATGGTTTTGTTGCCGGCACAGGAGGTGTGTGACTGGACACGGAAAGAAACAATGAGCCAAGCGCGAGAGCGAAGGCTAAAGAGAACAACAGAGAGATCTTTGTCATGGCTGTTTTGCTTTTCAAATGCTAATAACAGAAAAGAAATACAAAGGAAATGGGTTTTTGACTTGAGATCTTGGAATTGTATATATACTTTGTTCTAAATTTTTAAAAGCCAATTATAGGACAAAGAAATGGTTACTACGAGAATAAGTCATATCAGGTTCAAACAAATTGTTACTTAAGTTAAAAAAAAATTGGTTTCTTGTTAGGTGTAAAATAGATACAAATTGTTACCTAGGTCTCAGTGTTAAGGTTTTAGTTTGTTTAAATATGGGTCTTTAAACAGAAAATGAATGTTTCCTAGTATCAAATATTACTTACACCTTCATTGATGCTTTTCTTTTCTTATGTCTAACTATATGTGGACAAAAGAATCAAAGAGAGGAAGATATTCCAAAAAGTCGTAAAACTAAAAATATCAAGATCAATATCCAGAGCAACTGTATTTATCGATTTACCTTTTCACATAACCAAACAAAATGACATTTTGGCAAAACATTTATAAGATCAGTAATTGTGTATCTTGTTCTAAAGTTATACTAGATCAGTAATTGTGTATCTTGTCCTAGGGGCGGATCTAAGTTTACTTTTCATGGGGGGTACAATACATAGAAGCAAGTATATAATAATGACATAAAATGTTGTTTTCTTTAAATTAATATTAGGTAAAAAAATATTCATCCAGGGAATTGACCCACACATACGTAAATAACAACAATGTGTTAGAAATTCATGTTCATGATTCCCATAAAACCATAAATTCACGTCAATTTCTAAATAATATGAATTGAAGAGGAAACGTATTTGATAAATATATAGGTCGATTTCAGAATTATGACTATAGTTCTTCCATACAAATCTTATGTGACTTTTATGACCTCACTTTATGATTTTTACATAATGTTGGATAAGATTTTAGTGCATCTAACTCAAAAAAGAATATAAATGAGGAGAGCCACTAGTATAAAGCCAAAAATAAAAGGTGAAGAGTAATATGGTAAAATGAAAGAAAGGTTTAAGGCTGAAATGGCCGCTGAGCTGGACTAGAAGAGAGGAAAGTGAAGACTCTTGCTCTTTCAGCACTGAAGAGTATTGATGATGGATCGGGACTTAGTATAAAGATAAATCATATATGTATACTTTTTTCTTATGCGTTTTATAAACTGTATTGTCATTGACTACACCAATATAAGGTTGGTGGTGATCGATATGAGGTCACAGATCTGATCCACATGAGATCGTTGTTGATCTTTGTTGTTTCTGATTACCTTCTCTTATCAATAGAATGTTTTCGTTCTTATTTCTATCATTTATGCAATGAAACTGAGTCAAATCTAACGCAAAGATATACATGTTAAGTTTTATAGACTTTTAACTCAAAATCAATTGACAATTAGTAGAGTGATCCATATTTTTTATATATTATTTAAGATCTCTTCTAACTTCCGATGTGAGACATTATGTCCTAATACGCCCCTTCGAGATGATGACTCTTTTGCCATTAATCTTGGAATGTTCGGGTTTGGATCGACTGCATCTAGTTTGGGTCTTGTCGATAATTGGACTAACTTTGGGTCAAGATCGGGTTGGATTATTTGTTCGGGCTCTGATACCATGTTAAGTTCTATGGATTCTAACTCAAAACCAATTGGCAATTATGACTTATATCCTTTATTTATTATTTAAGATCCCTTCAAACTTCTGATGTGAGACATTATATCCTAATAAAACATACTTTGGAATCTTTGGTTGCATCACACTTTAGAGATGATATTAAAGAACCTACAATGGAAGTTGAGGGATTAATTAGAGTTTTTAATTTGAACCACAGATGGAAGAGACCATGTGAATCGAAGGTCCAGACTGAAGCGCAGTGTCCACCATGGATGAGAAACTTAACATGTTGATGTCTATGAAAACACACAAAAGACTCATCTAAGCCCATCTTATTAGGTTTTCTAGCAAGAGTTGAGTGTGTTGTAAGGCATTGTTTATGAATGTAACCAAAGCTCCATTTTTTCTTTTATGTGTGCTTTAATCGTCGATGATATAAGGATGTATTTGCAAGGGATCGTCGGTATACCGTGGTTCGCAAGCACGAGAGATGTAAGAATCTTCGCAAACACAACTTCAGGTACCAAACTATAAACTGAAACAACACATCATTGTTGCATTTTTAAAACATTTTAAGTGTTGGGGTTTTAGTTTGTTTAAATGTGAATATTTTTGAAAATATAGTTTACATCTTTGTCTATTTTGTCTAACTATATGCAAATTAATGTAAAAATCAAAGTGGAAGATATACAAAAGCAAAAAATTATATGGATCCAACTGAACTTATTTGGTTGTAATTACTAAAAGTTTTCTTTCACCCCCAAAATAGTTTTTCAAAGATCTTTTTAAAAATATTTGTATAATTTTTAAAACGCTAATACAAAAGAAAGTAAAACATCAGGAGAACCATGGTTTGTGAGAAAGGCTATTAAAATGATAGTGTCAATCGTGTCCTCTATCTTTCTAATGGCCATTAGGTTGTTTACTATTCTTTTTGACATCTATATCCACCAATTTATCTTCAATTAATCCATTATTTTCGTGATTCTAAAGATAGAATACTTTCATCTTCCTATATAAGACATTTTGAGTTCTCAAAGGTAAAACAACAATCTCAATATACCAACAATTCTCATACAATGTCAAGAGTTCAAAGTTTGCTATGCTTTACCATCCTTCTTGCAACCGCAACCTTCTTCAATGTAGCTTCAGCTCATGTAAAAATTAAACCTGCTTTACCGCAGATCGAAGATCCAACAACTGTGAATGATGTCGAGACTTATACCGTTAAGGTTGTGTCTACTTTCGTGGCCGACCTCGAAAAAGAATGCCCCAAGACAGAGAAATTTAAGGTCTTCTTCGAAAAACTTAATGCGTATACCAAGTACGTATGCCCGGTCTCTAAAGTGAAGGATAACGAGTCTGACATGAAGGCTAAGGCAGGTAGCCTTTTCCAGGCCATAGCAGATCTTGGTTCTGCTAAAAACGGATCTAAAGGAGGAACGGTAAGTCACCAAATCTTTTGCATTTGATTCTTACATCAGTGTTCATTAAACCTGAAAACTCTTTACAATTTTTTTGGTAGAAAAACTCTTTACAGAAAATCAAATTCACCAGCGTTAAATTTTCAAATTGAAACCAGTCTAATTAAGAGTAATTAAATTTATTATTATTGTTTTACTTTTCACCTCTGACCGAACCGAATTCGAAAGAAAAAGAAAACATGATTCTAGTTTAATATACACATATCACGAAACATAAGAAAACCCTAATCAAATGACTTGTCCCACAAGTTATGGCCTAACAAAAGTTATTTTTCCTTTGGTTTACTTAGGGGAACAAGAGCCTACAACAAGAGAAAACGGAAGCCATGAATACCGTCAAAATGTTGCAATCCATGGGTGGGAAGATTGCGGGCGGGGAGAATAGCAAAACAGAAACCGTTAAACTAACTGTAGAACAACAAAAAGAAATAAAAGATGGTATCTTAAAATGGCTTCAAGTAATTACTAAAATCGCAAAGACAACAGAAGAAATCAGCTTGAAATATTCATCAAAAACTCATACAAAGCGAGAGAGCAAGGAAGAAAAATCTTCAACACAGACACAAACCAAAACAAGTAGCCGCGCGGCTAAAGCAGGAAACAAAGATGATCTCTCCGAAAGTGCTAAAAATTCTGCAAAGGAGAGCGATGATGACAAAAACAAGAAAGGAGAATCAAAGAAGAAAAATGATGGTAAAGGAGAAAGTAAAGAGTCTGCTAATGATAGCACAAGTGGAGACAAAAAAGAAGAGTCAAAGAAGAAAAATGGTGGTAAAGGAGAAAATAAAGACTCTGCTGATGATAGCACAAGTGGAGACAAAAAAGAAGACTCAAAGAAGAAAAATGGTGGTAAAGGAGAAAGTAAACACTCTGCTGATGATAGCAAAAGTAGAGACAAAAAAGAAGCCTCAAAGAAGAAAAATGGTGGTAAAGGAGGAGATCAAGACTCTGCTAATGATAGCACAAGTGGAGATGAAAGTTCATCTAAATCTAAAGGAGATGCTAAAGAAAAAGGAAGCAGCAAAAGCAAAGGAGAAACTAGCGAGAAGGCTGATAAGAAGAATCATCAGATCTCTTATGGCAAGATAGAGCCAAAGAAAGATGGTGCTGAGCAGTCTCGTATTAAAAAAGAAGAAAGGTTGAAGGCTGAGATGGCCGATGAGCTGGACTAGAAGAAAGGAAAGTAAGTTCTCTAGCTCTTTCCGAAGGTTTGTTGTTGAATAATATTGAAGATGGAAGACTTAGTATAAAGATATATCATATATGTTTTGTTTACTTTTTTTTCTCATGAATTTTATGAACTGTATATAATGACCATATAGCAATATGAGCTAGGTCGTGATTGATATAATGTCATAGATCCGATCCAATATGAGATCGTGATCTTAGTTTACTATTTGTAATTTCTTTCTCTTATCAATAAAGTGTTTTCATTCTCGTTAGTCTATCACTGATGCGGTGAAACATAGTAAAATATCTACCGCAACACTTCTCCCACCAATTTTTCACTGATTTGGCTGTGGGAATTAAGTAGCCCTTTTTCTTGGAGTCGATGTACATAGCGGAATCTCCGGTTGGTTCACACTTTGGAGATGGAACTGAAGAACTTACGATGATGGTGTGATAAAAGTATGAATTGATTAGCTTGGGAAATGAAATGCAGTAGTTTCCAAGATGGAATGAGTTTAAAAAGAACCTGATTGATTTGATTTGCAGAGGCAATTGAAGATGAGCAGTAGATGATCTTGTGAATTTTGAGGAACTGCCAGCTTTGGTTCTTGGTTTAGATGATCATTGATTCACCATTTAGTAAAGGTTTCGTATAATGGATTGAGTCAAGAAATGAAAGAGGAGATCAAGGCCCTGTTCGTTTGGTGAACTGGACGCAGCATCCAGATGTAAACAAGCACCTAATCTAAATGTGGTATCCACATGCGATTTCCAAACTCATCCAACAAAATCAAGATTTCTGGATGAATTTTTTTGGTGTGTCTATCTAAACTAGACTCATCCAAAATTTGTAAAAGTCAGAAATAACATTATTAATGCATATAGTTTTATCTTTCAAATAATAATTAAAAATTGTTTTAAAAATTGACAAAATGATGTTTTTCATTTAAAATCACATTTTTCGCCAAAATAAAAAAATAAACATTTTTCCGTCAAAACCGTAAAACCATGTTTCTTCACCAAAACCGCAAAATCTCGTTCGCCAAAATCGTAAAATTGCTTTTATTTTTGCCAAAATCGTAAAATTATTTTTTTTTTGTCAAAATCGTAAAATTTTGTTTTTCCAATGAAACAGCAAAATTTTTTTTTTTTTCCGTCAAAATCAAAAACTCATTTTCCCGTCAAAATAGTAAAATCACATTTCCCGCCAAAACCACAAAATCACGTTTTCCCGCCAAAACCGCAAAATTTCATTTTTCTGCCAAAACCGTAAAATCATGTTTTCCTACCAAAACCGCAAAATCACGTTTTTCCGCCAAAACCACAAAATCATGTTTTCCCGCCAAAACCGCAAAATCTCGTTTTTCCACCAAAACCGCGAAATTTCGTTTTCTCACCAAAACCGCAAAATCACGTTTTCCCGTCAAAACCGCAAAATCACGTTTTCTCCCCAAAACCGCAAAATCATGTTTTCCCACCAAAATCGCAAAATCACATTTTCCCGCCAAAACCACAAAATCACGTTTTCCCGCCAAAACCGCAAAATTTCATTTTTCTGCCAAAACCGCAAAATCAGGTTTTCCTGCCAAAAACGCAAAATCACGTTTTCCCGCCAAAACAGCGAAATCTCATTTTCCCGAAAAAACCGCAAAATCACATTTTCCCACCAAAACCGCAAAATCACTTTTTCCCACCAAAACCGCAAAATCACGTTTTTCCGCCAAAACCACAAAATCACGTTTTCCCGCCAAAATCGCAAAATTTCGTTTTTCTGCCAAAACCGCAAAATCACGTTTTCCCGCCAAAATCGCGAAATCTCTTTTTCCTACCAAAACCGCAAAATCACGTTTTCCCGCCAAAAACGCAAAATCATGTTTCCCCGCCAAAACCGCAAAATCATGTTTTCCCACCAAAACCG
>KE154057.1:112940-131860 GCA_000411075.1 Sisymbrium irio | reverse complement strand
TTTCGATTTTGTCCTTTTGATTGTCGACGGTTTAGGGTTTCCATTTCGAAGAGAAGGGGGAAATGTGAAAAGGGAAAAGAGAGGAAGGGAAAGACGTGTCCTTTAGATTTTGGGTCAACCCGAATTCTCAATCCACCCGAATCCAGATCCGACTGACCCGACCCCCCAAGGACAAAACCGAAACTTCCAGCACATAAACGATTTTACAAAATTAATTAATAAAAATCAAAACATAACAGAGTCACGAGAGATTAAATTGTTTGTACGGAAGGTCATACAAGCAATAGATGAAACAATAGCCCTTTCTATAACATCCTCAGGAACCTGGTGTGGTTCAAAATGATGCTTTAGCATCTTCATTTGATAAACCGTCCCATCCAAATTACAGAAGGTTGACCACCGAACTTTTGCAGAAACACGGTGGTCAATCCAGTAATGAAAGTAAACTCCTTTATCTTAGTCATGATGATGATTCAGCTTCAATGGAGGCGGCGAGATGTTGATTCAAGTCTTGAGTAGCAGCCAAGATTTGTTCAATGTCATTGGACTCGATGGCTTTTTGAACAAGATCATCGCTTCTAAAGTCTATGTCTTTGATCACTCTCTTGTGATCCATGACACAGTGTTCAGCATGAAGCCTAGCATTCAACACTGTAGCTTTCAGCTCATTTTATTCGTCTTCAGTTTCTTTGTTCTTGTTTTCAAGAGCAAATGATCTCAAGCTACTGGATCGATACAAAGATGTAGCCGTCCTTGTACAAATCATGAAATTTCTGCCGTTTAAACGCTGCCGTCGTACTATTAAGCCTAAATTCTTTCCTGCGTTTTAGGTATGGGCCCTAAACTTTTCCTGTCGTTGAAGTTTTGGGCCTAAATTGCAATTTTAAGTATCTGGGCCTAAATTTCAATTTTTAAAAAGCGGTTAATTTACGTGATATGATATAATTAGCTTGATCGGAGGCCCAATGGACTTTTTTTTGTTTGTTTCTAGTGTATTGTCTTGTTCAACAAACCAAAATTAACAAACGGCTACATCTCAGATTCGAGTCTCTCTCTCCTCACCTATTAAAGAAAGAAGATGGTGACACACACAATCCTCGATTTCGAGTTCTTTTCTCAATCGCAAACCGCAATTGAAGGTACCTCAGTCCCCGAAATCGGATGACGTGGCTCCTAACATCTTCTTGAGCTTAAGAGAATCAAGAAAAGCTATAGTCTTGCTTTCAATTCATTTACGTGGCTTCAAGTTGGAAAGACTCGTGAGAGCAATGCACAGGAAACCAAAATGGCTTCGAGCTTCGACTGTACTAAATCACAGTCATTGGATGCAAAACTGGTGAGTTCTCTTCTTTCTAGTATTTACTTCACATTTTGATTGTGCCATCATCTCTCTTCCTATTGTGTTGTTCTTGGAGTCTTGTGCAAGTAAGTAGGTTTGGGGTAAAGTAAATTCACTGATGATATGATTGCCAAAACTGGTCAGTTATTTGGATACTTTATTAGATGAATGATATAATATATACATATATACTGATACATATAGATGATTCTAGGTATAAGCGAATGACCCTTTGACTCTTATTTTACGTATATGGCATATGTACTTTACACTATCAGGGATTCCGAAGTAGAGTTGAATTGGAGAAAATGGCTCGTCTGTACTAAATTTTACACAGTCAAACGAGCTTTCTGTTGTCGGAATGACGAAGTAGGTAGGTTTGGTGTTTGTGGTCCCTCTGTGATTGGCATGAGAGCTGTATTTGGTCAACTCTCATGTCGATGATTACAAATATTAGTAATAAACAACGACTCTTATGCATATTTAAACTCACGTTTGTGTTAAGTCGTCAGGGTATACACACTTCTTGCATTTTCAACTTCGTCTCACATGGCTTCTTCCTCTTCTTCCTCTTCGTCCTCTTCTTCTTCTTCTCCAGGGGTCCGTTTTCGACACGATGTTTTCCTCAGCTTCAGAGGAGAAGACGTACGCCGCAAGTTCCGTTCCCACTTTCTCAAGGAACTCGACCGCAAGTTAATCATTTTCAAGGACGATGAGATGGAAAGAGGCCGATCTATTGCGCCTGAGCTTAGAAAGGCCATAAGAGGATCAAGGGTCTCGGTTGTAGCGTTTTCCCACAACTTTGCAAGTTCCAGCTGGTGCTTGGATGAATTGTTGGAAATCATGAAGTGCAGAAAAGAACGAGGCCTGATCGTACTACCCATTTTCTATGACGTGGATCCTTCTCATGTCAAGAAACAATCCGACAGCTTCGGAGAGATCTTCAAAAAGACTTGCGAAGGCAAAACGGAGAAAGAGAAACTAGAGTGGCAGAAAGCGTTGACCGACGCAGCAATCATAGCCGGAGAGGATTCTCGAAATTGGTACTTGCCTTAAGTTGATTCTCCTGTTTTCTTTTCAAGATCCTGCTTCCCTTAGTATCTATTTATGTTTGTGCTCTTGTCTTGTGTCGTCATCTTTGTTAGGTCTGACGAGGCAAAGATGATTGAGAAAATAGTCAACGATGTTTCAAACAAACTGAATTCCACAGGATCTCATGATTTTGACGACTTTGTTGGGATTGAAGATCACATGAAACACCTGAATTCGTTGTTGAAATTGGAGTCAGAGAAAGTGATAATGGTAGGGATTTGGGGTCCATCTGGAGTTGGCAAGACTACCATAGGACGAGCTCTATTTAGTCAACGCTCTTGTCTGTTCCAGGGCAGCATTTTCATTGATAAGACTAAGGAGAATTATACAACGGCACACTCAGACGACTACAACACGAAGTTGTACTTGCAAACACAGTTTCTGTCTGAAGTTTTGGACCAAAAGGATATTAAGATACATAATCTAGGTGCGGTGAAAGAAAGGTTAGGCCATTTGAAAGTTCTTGTTGTTTTTGATGATGTGGATGATCAAGTTCTCTTAAATGCCTTGGTGGAGAAGACTACGTGGTACGGTCCTGGTAGTAGAATTGTTGTAATCTCAAAAGACAGGGAGCTTCTAAGAGCCCGCGGAATTGAATCTAATCGTATCTATGAGGTGGATTTTCCGTCTCAAGAGCTAGGTTTCAAGATGTTCTGCCAATGTGCGTTCGCACAAGACTCTCCACCTGATGGTTTTTTGAATCTTGCTATTGAAGCTGTGAAGCTCACCGGTAATCTTCCACTGGGTCTCAACGTCTTGGGCTCGTCCCTCACAGGGATGACGAAAGAGGAGTGGGAAGAGAGGATGCCTAAGCTCAGAGATAGTATGGCTGGAAAAATTGATAAAACATTAAGAGACAGCTACGATAGGTTAAAAGAAGAAGATAAAGCAATATTTCTTCACATCGCTTGTTTATTTAATCATAAACCGCGTGACCATGTGATACGATTGCTTGAAGATAGTGAGTTGGATATTGATGTTGGACTTGGTACTCTAGCTGAACGGTGTCTCATACAGATATCAGAGGATAAGATCATTCGGATGCATGACTTCCTGCAAAAAATGGGTAGAGAAATCGTCCGTCAACCATGTATTCAGAGACCTGGAGAACGTGAATTCTTGTTGGATTCTAAGGAGATCTGTGATGTACTTGTTGATGGAACTGTAAGTTTCTAGTTATTCATGTTTTGCCTCACTCGATACGTTTTTAAGCATGTAAGTAGGTTACTAATACATTTGGTTTCTGATATTTTTTTCAGGGAACCGAGAGTGTTTTAGGCATACTTTTGAACTTATCTGAAATTAAGGATACCTTATCTATTAGTGAGGAAGCATTCAGCGTGATGAAAAACCTGCGGTTTCTAAGAATCTATGGGGTCTTACAGGAGGATAAAGAAATCATGTTGCATATACGAGGAGGCAAAGACCATATGTGGTACCAACTTAGATTACTGGAATGGTGGAGGCGCTCGATGAGACGCATGCATTTACCAGAAGGCAAAAAGCATATGTGGCGCCAACTTAGATTACTGGAATGGTGGGGGTGCTCAATGAGACGCATGCCTTCTAACTTTCGTGCAGAATATCTGGTTGAACTCAGAATGCCGGATAGTCACCTTGAGAAATTGTGGGATGGAGCTTCGGTAAGCTTTTATTGTCATCTCGTAATTTGTTTCACACAAGGCTTGTTAAATCAAATTTTGCATATTCAGTGTTTTAAACCAAAACCCTTGGAATAAGACCAATGGATGAAGGTTGAAATAGACAGAAGATCGTATTTACTTGCAAACTTTCTGAATGTAACCATTTTACGACATCTTTGACATAATTTAAGTTAACCTTGCCTTCTTTTTGTGTTATGGTCAGCGGCTCAAAAGCCTCAAGAAGATGGATTTGCGGGGATCTAAAGACCTGAAAGAATTTCCAGATCTTTCAAAGGCCACCAATCTCGAGGAATTGTACCTTGGAGATTGCTGGAGTCTGGTGATGATTCCTTCCTCTATTCGTAATCTCAAGAAACTGAGGAAGCTAGACATGAAAAGATGCAGAAAACTGCGGGTTCTTCCAACCAACATCGACTTGGAGTCTCTATATTTCCTCAATTTCAATGGATGCTCACAGCTAAGAAGTTTTCCTCAGATATCAAGGAAAATTTCGTATCTCTTGTTAGATGAAACCAAGATTAAAGAAGTTCCTGAGAGGATAGAAGATATCTCGGGGCTCAATTACATATCGATGAACGGTTGCGGCAATTTAAACTATATATCTCCAAACATTTTGAAGCTGAAACATCTCGAGATGATATTCTTTACAAACTCTGATTCTTTAGTTGAAGCGAGTTGGTATGAATCTTCAAGTGCAGTGGCAACGACAACAGACAGCCTTGACATTCAATTACCAGTTGCTTCTCCCTCTCGCAATTGGAAGAAAGACGTCTTCCTAAGCTTCTGTGGGAAGGATGTTCGCAAAACTTTAATCAGCCACTTGCACAAGGTATTGAGTATCAGAAAGATCTCTACATTTAATGATGATGTGATTAGGAGAGGCTGGGAGCTGCCCACTGAGACTAGAAATGGGATAAGAGAATCAAGAATAGCTATAGTCGTGCTCTCAAATAACTACGCGTCTTCGAGCTGGTGCTTGAATGAGCTGGTGGAGATCATAAAAATTCGCAAACTGGTTGGCCAAAAAGTGATACCCATTTATTATGATGTGGATCCTGCTCGTACCAGGAAGCAGATCTTAAAATATGGAAAGACTTTCAAGAAGAGTCATACCGTACACAAGCAGCAAAGATGGCTGCGAGCTTTTACTGCAGTAAGCCAGCTTCCGGGGTATCATTTCCAAGACTGGTGAGTTATCTAAACTACTTATTAATTTTCTTTGTCTTTTTAAGTTCTAAAATATTTTGTTCAAAGATGTTAGTTTCTTCATAGTATTTACTCCATCTTGATTTTGCAATCATCTTTCTTCCAATCAGGGATTCTGAATCAGCGACAATTCAGAAACTGGCTGATGACATTTCTTTTGCACTAAATATTACACCAAAAGAGTTTTCTGATGTGGTTGGAACAAAAATGCTGCCCAAGTTTCTTAAATGTCTAGACCAGGAAACTGAGAAGACATTAATAGTCCTCTACGATTGTTTAAATGAGAACGAGAAAGCTTTGTTTCGTCATATTGCTTGCTTTCTGAATAATGAGACATATGAGAATGTGATGCGATTGCTGGAAGACAGTGAGTTGGATGTTGGGGTTTGTCTGAAGGGTCTGTTTGATAAGTATCTGATACAAATATCGGAAGAAAGAGTCATAAGCATGCACCATCGGCTGCAAAAAATAGGCAGAGATATAGTTTGTGGACCATTCATCCACCAGCCTGCAAAGCGTCAAATCTTGATGGACATTAGCAGTCTGGACATTAGTGAGGGTTGCGACGTACTTATTGATCAAAATGTAAGTTTTTAGTCTAAGCATCATTCATTATATATGTTTTTACACGAGTGGGCTAGGTTTCCTTGTATAAACCAGGTTATGATTTGTTCCTTTTAAATATCTTTTCAGGGTACTGAAAATGTGTTCGGCATTTCATTTAAAGTATCAGACATGGAAGATAGATTGAGAAGCGATCGAAGATTCAAAGGAATGAAAAAAATGCAGTTTATGAGAATGTACAAAGAGAGTTTGTACGGTAACGAAGTTAAATTTCATTTAGTAAAAGGCCTCCACTCTTTGCGTCACTGCCTTAATAATAGTTGATGGGTATGAATACTCTCATTCAATAAGATGCTATTGTCGGCTTATGTCTTACTCCCCGTATGAGAATTGTTTTTTTTCTCCTTTTTTGTTATAGTTGAGGGTAAATTTGTTTGATTGACCATCAAAGTTGTATAGCTACCTCAGTTCCATAGTTTAATCATATTATGTTTTATACTTTGCTTTGTGTGGTTAAGTTATTTTGCTAACTATAATTTATAAGTGACTTTCCTTGCATCCACTTTTACAGTAACTCTTGAATGTGGGAACCTACGAACTAGTATGAAGGATGAAAGAACATAATACTACCAATTTTAGTGTTTAAAAAAAAATCACCAAAAAGCACGACAAGTACAAGATCCATCCTTAAAACAATGAAACCTATTCACATCCCTAACAACAATTTCTCTGTCAACAATCTCACTGATCAGCTTGAAAGCCTCATGACAATCTCTACACATCCTCAAGTTGTTCATAATCCGAATTGATCTTGCAGGCAAATGAATCAATCCAAAAGCTAAAGCTAATCTCTCACAATGCAAACTCACCATTTCCTCTTTAGCTTCTGAGCCCGGACATCTCAAGACGGGCATGGATGTTTCTCCCGATTCTTGATTCTGCCAAAGCAGAACAGGCTTTAAAGACACTCGCAAACGTGCACTCGTTAGGAGTCACAGATGAATCTTCATGAATTTTCTGAAACATTGACAGAGCAGTTTGAGGTTGACCCGTGTCGTTGAACCCAGAAATAACCGAAGTCCAGGAAACCACATTTGGTTCACACATTTCATCGAACATGTTGCGTGCAGTGTTGATTTCTTTGAGCTTGACATAACTATTTATGAGAAGATTCAGAGTGAAAGTGTCACTCGCGAACCCCAAGTTTTACGACTAGAGTTTGCAGTAAATTCGTGAGAGAGAGGTCGGTAGATTCTGAAAGCTTGTGGACCAAGAAAGCTTTACTTTTGAGATGAAAGAAATCTTTTTGAGAGTGAATTACATACGAAGAAGTCGCAGGGGTAAAACGGACATTGTGCAGAAATTTTTACTTCATTGGTCTGCGCTCTCACCTCCAGTAAGATGCTATTGTCTGCTTATGTCTAACTCTAACGTGTTCTGAAGCATATCCTCGGCGATCCAATTTCAAGGTAAGGCCTTTATGTTAATGCATTTGCTGGGTTTCTCTAATCCTAACATCACGTCGATGTGCTTAATAGTCTTTTCATGGTGGACAATGTTTTTCCAACAATGTAAATAAAATTGCCTTTCAATAAGATTTATCCAATTTTCGGGTTTTGTGACACCTCGTGTTAAGGTTCGAATATATACATTTTAGTCAGTTCTTGATGGGGATTCTAAGGAGATTTGTGGTGTGCTCTTTGTTGATAAAATTGTTAAGTTTTCGGTTATTTTATTCATGTGTTTGCCTCACTCAGATGCATAATCAGTCATTGAATTTGTGGACGATGGGACTGAAGAGAAGCAACAGGCGATAAGAGAGAATCAAGAAAAGCCTAGTCGTCCTTTCAAATCATTTACGCATTTCCGGTGCTTGGATGAGTTTGTGTAAGAGATTGGTCAAAATATTTTATATGGTGTGGATCCTTCTTATTATCAAGAATCAGATCGTAGACCATTTGGAAAAAGACTTGTGAGAACAATACAGAGCAGAGAGGACACACGAAACAAAAATGGGTGCGAGCTTTGACTTTTGAGTTATTTGAATTATAATATACTATCTAACTTCATAGATGTTCTCTTCTTTGTAGTACTTACTTCACATTTTGATTTCATATCCTATCAGGTACTAAATTTTACACCTTCAAAAGAGCTTCCTGATGTCGGAAATGATGAAGTAAGTTGGTATTTAGTCAACTCAGTTGGTATTTAGTCAACTCTCTTGTCGATTACAAGTTTTAGTAAACATCTAAACTCTTAAAATATTTCCACTCCCTTTTGTCTCGTGTTAAGTCTTCAAGCTGGTTCTTGGATAAGTTGGTGGACCTTGGAAAAGACCTTTGAAAAGACTTGTGAGAACAATACAGAGGACACAAGAAACCAAAATGGCTGCGAGCTTTGACTGGTGAGTTATTTGGGTTTATATCATCTTCATGGATGTTTTGTTCTTTGTAGTACATCTTTGTTCCTATTGTGATGTTCTTGGAATCTGTGGATGTAGGTTTGGGATTTGGTATGACTGACAGCTGTATGTCAATTACAAATTTTAGTAATAAACAACGACTCTTTTTTGAACATTTTCACTCCCTTTTGTGACTTTTGTCTTGCATTTCCTGCTTCACTCTGCGTCTTCACATGGCTTCTTCTTCTTCTTCTCCAGCGATTCCACACGATGTTTTCCTCAGTTTCAGAGGGGAAGACGTCCGCCGCAAATTCCGTTCCCACTTTCTCAAGGAGCTGGACCGCAAGTTAATCACCTTCAAGGACGATGAGATTGAAAAAGGCCGATCCATTGGCCCTGAGCTGGTCAACGCCATCAAAAGATCGATGATCTCAGTTGTGGCGTTTTCTGATAACTACGCCAGTTCGAACTGGTGCTTGGATGAACTAGCCGAGATCATGAAGTGCAGAGAAGAACTGGACCAAATCGTGATACCCATTTTCTACGACGTGGATCCTTCTCATGTCAAGAAACAAACCCACAGCTTCGGAGAGATCTTCACAAAGACTTGCCAAGGAAGAACGGAGGAAGAGAAGCTTCGCTGGCAGCGAGCGTTGACTCAAGCAGCAACCATAGCCGGAGAGGATTCTCGGAACTGGTACGTTTTGATTTTGATTTCCTTTCGAGTTCCTTCTCCACTTAGAGTCTACTTACTACTTGTGTTAGGTCTGACGAAGCACAGATGATTGAGAAAATCGTCAATGATGTTTCGAACAAACTGAATGCCACATCATACAATGAGTTTGACGAATTCGTTGGAATTGACGATCACATGAAAAAGATGAATTTGTTGTTGGCATTGGACTCAGAGAAAGTGATAATGGTAGGCATTTGGGGTCCATCTGGAGTTGGCAAGACTACCATAGGAAGAGCTCTCTTTAGTCAGCTTTCATGTCAGTTCCAAGCCAGCATTTTTATCGATAAGACTAACGAGAATTATACAAGGGCTAACTCAGATGACTACAACACCATTCGCTACTTGCAACAACAGTTTCTGTCTGAAATTTTGGACCAGAAGAGCATAAAGATACACAGTCTTGGTACGGTCAAACAAAGGTTAGGGCGTAAGAAAGTTCTTGTTGTCTTTGATGATGTGGATGATCAATTCCTCTTAAAGGCCTTGGCAGGACGTAGTCAATGGTTTGGTTCTGGAAGTAGGATTGTTGTGATTTCAAAAAACAGGGAGCTTCTATTGGACTATGGAATTAAATCTGATCGTATTTATAAGGTGGATTTACCATCTCGCGACCTAGCTTTACAAATGTTCTGCCAATGTGCGTTTGGCCAAGACTCTCCACCTGATGGTTTTACGGAGCTTGCCAATGATGCTGCAGAGGTCACCGGGAATCTTCCACTGGGTCTCAACGTTTTGGGTTCGTCCCTCGCAGGGATGAAGAAGGAGGAGTGGGCAGATAGGTTGCCTAAGCTCAGAAATCGTATGGCTGGACAGATTGATAAAACATTAAGAGACAGCTATGATAGGCTTAAAGAAGAAGAGAAAACTTTATTTCGTCACATCGCATGTTTATTTAATCATGAAACATGTGACTACGTGACACGATTGGTTGAAGATAGTAAGTTGGATGTTGATGCTGGGCTTGTTACTCTAGCTGAACGGTGTCTCATACAAATATCAGAGGACAAGATCATTAGGATGCACGACTTCCTGCAAAAAATGGGTAGAGAAATCGTCCATCAACCATGTATTCAGGAGCCTGGAGAACGTGAATTCTTGTTGGATTCTAAGGAGATCTGTGATGTACTTGTTGATGGAACTGTAAGTTTCTAGTTATTTATTTTTGGTCTCACTTGATACCTTTTTAAGCATGTTAGTGGTTACGAATTCATTCGGTTTCTAATATATTTTTCAGGGAACCAAAAGTGTTTTAGGCATATATTTGAACTTATCTGAAATCAAGGATACGTTATCTATTTGTGAGGAAGCATTCAGCAGAATGAAAAACCTTCGATTTCTAAGACTCGACGGGGTCTTACAAAATAATAAAGAAATTATTTTGCAATTACGGGGATGCAGTGACCGTATGTGGGGGTGCTCAATGCGATGCATGCATTTACAGGAAGTCAAAGAGCCTATGTGGCGCCAACTTAGATTACTGGAATGGTGGGGGTGCTCAATGAGACGCATGCCTTCTAACTTTCGTGCAGAAAATCTCGTTGAACTTAGAATGCCTGATAGTCAACTTCAGAAATTGTGGGGAGGAGTTGAGGTAAGTTTTTCAGGTTTGAATATGCCTTATTTTTGTTCCTATTCATGGGGCTTCTCATTGTTGGTTTCACACAATAATCTGATAAAATAATGGATAAATACTTGTTATATTTTGGTAAATGAAAGGCACTAATCAGATTTTGCAAATTCACTTTTGAAAAAGATTAATAGAAATCTGTAAAAGACATTTTTGACATATGTTAACAGTTGCCTTCTTGTGTTATGGCCAGCTGCTTAAAAACCTCAAGAAGATGGATTTGCGGAGGTCTAAAATGCTGAAAGTATTTCCAGATCTTTCAACGGCCACCAATCTCGAGGAACTGTATCTCGAAGATTGCTGGAGTCTGGTGTTAATTCCCTCCTCTATTCGTAATCTTAACAGATTGAGGAAGTTAGACATGAAAAGATGCAAAAAACTGCGGGGTCTTCCAACCAACATTGACTTAGAGTCTCTCCATTCCCTCAATTTCAGTGGATGCTCACAGTTAAGAACTTTTCCCAGATCTCTAGGAATGTTTCATATCTCTTGCTAGATGAAACCAAAATTGAAAAGGTACCTAAATGGATAGAAGATATCTCGGGGCTCAACTACTTATCGATGAACGGTTGCAGCAACTTAAAATCTATATCCCCGAACATTTCGAAACTGATATGCTTTTCAAACTCTGATTCTTTAGCTGAAGAAAACTCCTATTCTTTATATTCTATGCCATGTTCATATTCGGCATCGGAACACAGTTACATTCCAGTATCAAGAAGGCGGCCCTCTCGGAAGAACTACGTCTTCCTAAGCTTCTATGAGGGGGATGTTCGCAAAAGTTTAATAAGCCACTTGTATAAAGAATTCGGTATCAGAAAGATCACTGCATTTAATGGAGATATGCTTGCGTCAGGCGATGACCTGGCCACTGAGCTTGTCCGTGAGATCAGAGAATCAAGAATAGCCTTAGTCGTGCTTTCAAATAACTACGCGTCTTCAAGCTGGTGTTTGGATGAGTTGGTGGAGATCATTAAGTGCGGCGAAGAGGTTGGCAAAAAAGTGATACCCGTTTATTATGATGTGGAACCTGCTCATATCAAGACTCAGATCCTGGACCTTGGAAAGGCCTTTAACAAGGGGAATACCGTATACAAGCAACAGAAATGGGTGCGAGCTTTTCATGTGTTAAAGCAACTTAAGGGATATTGTTTGCGTGACTGGTAAGTTATCTGAATTATCTGTTACTTGCTTTCACTTTTAAGTTCTAAAGTAATTCCCCATCTTGATTGTGCCATCATCTTACTTCCAATCAGGGATTCTGAAGCAGAGATAATTAAAAAAATGGCTGATGATATATCTTTTGCACTAAATATCACATCAAGAGAGGAAACTGAGTCAACGTCAACAGTGCAGGAAACTGAGGAAACATTAATAATGAAGTACGATGGGTTAAATTGGAACGAGAAAGCTTTGTTTCGTCATATTGCTTGCTTTCTGAGTAATGAGACATATGAGAATGTGATGCGATTGCTGGAAGACAGTGACTTGGATGTTGGAGCTGGTCTTAAGATTTTATTTGAAAGGTCTCTGATACAAATATCAGCAGATGAAAGAGTCATACGTATGCACGATCTTCTGCAAAAAATAGGCAGAGATATAGTCCTTGAACCATTCATCCACCAGCCTGCAAAGCGTCAACTCTTGATGGATTCTTCGAAGGGTTGCGACGTACTTATTGATCAAACTGTAAGTTTATTTATATTAGCATCATTATATATGTTTTTAAGCTACTACTGATTTGTTCCTATTTAAATATTCTTTCAGGGTGCTGAACATGTGTTCGGCATTTCGTTTAAAGTATCAGAGATGGAAGAGAGATTGAGAAGGGATGAAAAATTCAAAGGAATGAAAAAGTTGCAGTTTATGAGAATGTACAAAGCGAGTTTGTACGATAAAGAAGTCAGAGTTCACTTAGTAAAAGGCCTCCACTCTTTGTGGGAACGGCTTGGTAGTATTTGATGGGTAAGAACCCTCAGTCAGTAAGATGCTACTATCGTCTTATGTCTTTCTCCATTTTGGCCGTTATGCAAAATTTATGGTTAAGATATATACTCAATTTTCCAGTTTGTACTTGTGGGATTTGTTGCTGATGTGATAAACTTCAACCTTCCAGTTTGATATCAAATATTTTTGCCACTACTGATTCACTCTTTGCATGTTGATACAGACATTTTGTTGAACGTCATCAGATTCCATTGCTTTTTCTAGATTAGTCGCTTTTCCACTCAGCTCTTTGATCGCAACTCTCGTATGTTTGATGTGCTTTATGCCTATTAAACAAAATGGCACAAAGGATTATTGAGTTCCTTTCCAGACGCAAACCACAGTTGAAGGTACCTCTTCTTCATTCTCCTCACTTCCGAATCCGATGACGCGGTTCCTAACATCTTCTGGAGCTTAACATCGACTTATCGATTTCCAGTTAAGGCTTTAAGTTAATGGACTTGCTGGGTTTCTCTAATGTGTGATTTTTTTCAAAAACGCTAACAACACATTTATCTAGGAACAGTTACTCATGTTCTTACCTCACTCCAATCATTTTTAAGCTTGTTCTTCGGGTCACATGCATGTTTGGTCTTTGTTAAAAATAGTAGTTTTCCCCTTCGAAGCAACCAAAAATATATGTATGTATCTCCAAACATTTGAAACTGAAACATATTGACTATTGAGTTTGATATTCATTTCAAACTCTGATTCTTTTAGTTGAAGCGAGTTGGAATCAGATCGTAGACTTTGGAAAGACCGTTGAAAAGACTCGCGAGAACAATACAGAGGACACAAGAAACCAAAATGGCTACGAGCTGCCTGTAGCAAATCAGCGTTCCCGGAACTGGTAAGTTATTTGGTATATATCTTCATGGCTGGACCTTTCTTTGTAGTAGCCATCATCTTTCTTCCTATCAGAATTGATTAAAAATGGGTGGTGATGGTTCTTCTGTACTAAATTTTCCACTATCAAAAGAGCTTTCTGTCTTTCTGATATGCTTGGAATCTCAGGAAGCAAGGAGGAGGGTTGGGATTTGATTATATACAGCTTGGGAAGAAGATGGCGTGTCATCTTCATGAACCAAATCAATTGTTCAAAAGTTTGTAGTTATTTCCGTATTGCTTTTTATTTAGTGGGATTATGTTTCCTTGATTAGGGAATTGGTTAGCTTGTTGCCCACGTTTCACGTAATAGTTAGTTTATTTCTTTAGTTTTGTATTAAAGTATTTGTTAGAGTTAAACGAAGGAAGAAGAAAAAATTGCAGTAACCTTGAAGTCAACATTGATCGGTGGTTTGTGGTCCCTCGTGCATTGGTATATGAAAGGTCTATTTAGCCAACTCTGTTGTCATTTTCAAGTTCCGAGGTAGCGCTGTATTTGGCCAACCCTTGACGTTACCCGTTTTGTGTTTTGTGTAAACAACAAAACTTTTTTAAAAATAGTTTCATTCAGTTTTGTCTTAAGTCTAGTGTTAAGTCTTCAGGTATAGATATTTATTTCCTAAGATTCCTCTTTGCACTTCCTACTTCCCTATCATGTCTTCTTCTTCATCTCCAGGTATCAATTATCCACACGATGTTTTCCTCAGCTTTAGAGGGGCAGACGTCCGCCGCAAATTCCGTACCCATTTTCTCAAGGAGCTTGACCGCAAGTTAATAACCTTCAAGGACGATGAGATGGAAAGAGGTCGATCTATTGACCCTGAGCTTAGCAAAGCCATCAGAGGATCAAGGATCTCGGTTGTAGCGTTTTCAAACAACTTTGCAAATTCCAGCTGGTGCTTGGATGAGTTGGTGGAGATCATGAAGTGCAGAGAAGAACGAGGCCTAATGGTGATACCTATTTTCTACGAAGTGGATCCTTCTCACATCAAAAAACAATCACACAGCTTCGGAGAGATCTTCAAAATGACTTGCCAAGGCAAAACGGAGGAAGAGAAACTCGAGTGGCAGAAGGCGTTGACCAACGCAGCAACCATAACCGGAGAGGATTCTCGGAATTGGTACTTTCCTAGTTTTGATTCTCCTGCTTTCATTTCAAGATCGTACTTCCCTTATGTTTTATGTTTTTGCTCTTGTATCAGGTCTGACGAGGCAAAGTTGATTGAGAAAATTGTCAATGATGTTTCAAACAAACTAAATTCCACAGTATCCAACGACTTTGACGACTTTGTTGGAATGGAAGATCACATCAAAAACATGAATTTGTTATTGAAATTGGAGTTAGAGAAAGTGATAATGGTAGGTATTTGGGGTCCATCTGGAGTTGGTAAGACTACCATAGGACGAGCTCTCTTTAGTCAACTCTCTTGTCTATTCCAAGGCAGCATATTCATTGATAAGACTAAGGAGAAGTACACAAGGGCCAACTCCGACGACTACAATACCAAGTTGTACTTGCAAACACAGTTTATGTCTGAAATTTTGGACCAAAAGGACATAAAGATACACAACTTAGGCGCGGTGAAACAAAGGTTAGGGCATAAGAAAATTCTTGTTTTCTTTGATGATGTGGATGATCAAATCCTCTTAAAAGCTTTGGCAGGAAGAACGACATGGTTTGGTCCTGGAATTAGAATTGTTGTGATTTCGAAAAACAAGGAGCTTCTAACTGCCTTTGGAATCGAATCTAATTGTATTTATAAGGTGGCACCTTTACCGTCTAAAAATCTAGGTTTCCGGATGTACTGCCGATGTATGCCCTGCCGATGTGTGTGCGGTTGTTAAGTCTGGATTCAAATCAGTCACTCATCAAGTCTGTCAAACATCAAATCTGCCCATTGACTCACTTGGGACGAAATTATTTGTCATTTCTCTCTTCTTCATAAAGTCTTATCACCCATGTGTTTACAACAATAAGTTTTATCTGATCGGATATCTGATCGGGTTCAGGAGGGATATTTCGGATTTCAAATATTTTAGTTTTTGGAAATTGATACCGATCGAGTTATTTATAAATCTCGGTTCAAATTCGGTTTAGCACTTGTCGGATCCGGGTAATTTTGGATATACGCGAAATTGAACCGGTACAAATTCGGTTCTACTAATGTTGTATCCAAATTTATCTAATTGTATTAATATTAAACCAAATGTATCCACGTAATCTGAAAACCGAATTAAAGTTTGGTTGGTATTTCAATTACTTTTTGTATAAAAATAACACATATTTTTTAATTTATAATTGTAATATTGAGTATTAAAATCTTATATATAATGAGCCAACAAATTCTCTCCTCTGAGAGGGCCACATCTTTAATCTCTACTCTTGACACGTGGAGTTCTATCTAAATAGGGAAAAAAAATTAAATTATCATTTATTAAAAATAAAATCATTATAAAATTTGTCCCAGCTTCATTATTAATAAATTAAATAAAATTTTTATACAATGACCATTTATTAAAAATGACGTTCACATATACACAAATATATATACACCAAGTTTCATAAGTAAAATTAGTTTACCGTAAAGAAAAGGAAATGAAAATTTGCAAAGAAAAAAATATTGAGAAAGTTATTGAATAATTTTTTTATAAATTTGTAAATAGTAATGAAAAATATATAATATATTTAACTAATTTTTTTGTATCACTTACTCATTTTTAAATTATGTTCAAGTCAACATTTAAAAAAAAAAATTTGAAAATAGAAAATGATGATTTTACCAATCAGTTTTAAACATATTAAACTGTGGCATCTTAAGAAGAATATAATAATGTTTTAGATCAACGGGATCAACAGACTACAATAAAAGATATACAAAAATGAAAAAGAAAAGAGAAAAAAATAGATTTGCGGGTAAAAAAATGAAGAATAAAAATGATTAAAAAAAAGTTAAAAGAAGAAAATTTAATGAGTGATTCGTTTTTCTTTTTTAAACAAACAATTTCATTAACAATAAAAGATTACAAAATCAATAGATAGAACTTCCGAAAACAAGTTATAAGATAAGTGGAATAAAAGAAAATGAATATATTTGGGATGAGAACAAAAAAAAAACAAATGAACTTCACCGCGAAAAAGTGAATAACTTATTAAAATATTGTAAACTATATCATTAAAAGCTTAAACATAATTTCCGAAAACAAGTTATTACATCTGCAGAATAAAAGAAAAGGAATATAGTTGAGTTGAGAACGAAAGAAAAAAAAAACAAATGACTCTTACCACATAAAAGTTGAAAACTCATTAAAATATTATTAAATTATATCAATAAAAACTTAAACAAACAAATGTAATAAAAAAATAAAATCAAGATTCATAAACTGAAAAAAACTATTCTTTAAATTTATCATATGTCATCAAAAATACAAGTAGATCAAAAAACATAAAATAAGTAAAAAATAATATTATAATAAAAATTTAAATTTAAATTAAATGAAGATAATGGAATATAAGTTATTGTATAAACACAAAAAATTATAAATAATTTTATAATATAAAAATACCATTTAAATATAAATTAGATAATATTTTGTGAGAAGATAAAAATAAAATAAATAAAAAATTAAATAATTCTGCGCTTGCGCGGGGTGAAGATATTTAGTTATATTAAGTCTAAATATAATTATTATTTTAAAATATAAATATATTTTGGATATTTTGGGTACCCATTTGATTCTCAGTTCCGGTTCGGTTCAAATTCGGGTTTTCAGATATATAAATTTAAGATCCATTCAGATATTTTGACAATTTGGGTTCGGGTTCGATACCATTTTTTGGATCGGATTTGGTTTGGATTTTTGAATCCGGATATTTTGCCCAACCCTACGTACTAGATACTGTAGTTTATTTCTTTAAATGGTGTAGATTATGAAAGGTGACCAATGAAACAATAACTTCATTTTCATTTCTTAAAATATTCACCATTTGTATTTAATATTTCCTATATATGATTCTTTTTAATTATTTTCCTGCAGACAGTTATAAAAAAATATTGTTTATTAAATTTGGGAACAAATCATAAATAACAAATATTATTTCTATTTTTTATTTTCTTCTTTATTTATTTATTTTTCCTCTTTACTTTTATTAATTTTGAAAGGTGAACGCTCAGAATCTTAGTTTCTAAATCTGCAAAGACGATGTGAAATATAATTAACAACATTTTAAAAGTGAATTAATTTACGTGATTTGACTTGACATAAATCTATTAATATATAAAAGTTGAGGCTAAATGCTATTGAGAGTGTCCATATAGGACTAAAAAAATTGAGCCACCAATAATATTCTTCCACATCATCATTTAAATTTAAGAAATTTTCTAAATTTTTTAATTGTATCAATAATAGAAAATTACATAAGAAAAGAAAATTATCTATAAATTTTTATTAAAATAAAATTAACTTAATATGAGATTAGAAAATCTTCTAATTTTAAATATAAGATAAAGAAATATTTTGTAAAATTTATCAAACAAAAAATAATATTTGAAATTTTTTGTAATTTAAAATAATATTCTCTTCATATAATTTACTATATAAAACAAATAAATAATATCTATTAATATATAAAAGTTGAGCTTAAATGCCATTGAGAGTGTCCACATATGATTAAAAAAAATTTAAGTCACCAACAGTATTATTCCACATCATCATTCAGATTTAAGAAATTTTCTAAAATTTTTAATGGTATTATAATAAAAACTACATAAAAAAAGAAATTATCTATAAATTTTTATCAAACAACAATCAACTTAATCTTAGATTAGAAAATTTTCTAATTTTAAATATAAGATATGGAAATATAATATAAAATTTTATCAAACTAAAAAATCAATACAATATTATATTAGGAAACTTATGTAATTTTAAATAATATTTTATTTGTATAATAAACTATACATAACATATAAATTATATTGGTGAAAACAAATATTAAAGTTGAAGCTAAATGTCATTGATAATGTCCACATAGGATTAAGTTTTTAAACTTACCAATAGTATTCTTCCACATCATTACTTAAATTTTTTAAAATTTTTTAAAATTTTATAGTTGTATTAATAATAAAAATACATACGAAAAGGAAATTATCAATAATTTTCTATTAAAAACAAATGAAATTAATATTAGATTAGGAAATTTTCTAATATTAAATATAAGATAAGGAAATATTCTATAAATTTTAGGAAATTTATATAATTTAAAATCATATTCTCTTTGTGTAATTAAATATATATAACAAATAAATAATATTGATGAAAAATATAAAATTGATGTTAAATGTCATTGAAAGTGTCCACATAGGATTACAAATTTAACTCACCAATAGTATTCTTCCACATTATATTTTTAAATTTAAGAT
>KE154057.1:98374-112780 GCA_000411075.1 Sisymbrium irio | reverse complement strand
TAATAATAGAAAAATACATAAGAAAAGAAAATTATCTATAAATTTCTATTAAAAAAATGAACTTAATATTAGTTTTAAATATTAATTTTAAATATTTCTATTAAAAATCAACTTAATTTTAAATATAAGATAAGGAACTCATCTATAAATTTTTATCAAAAAATCAATATAATATTCTATTAGGAAATATTTATGATATAAAATAATATTATCTTTGTAGAATTAACTATACATAACATGTAAATAATATTGGTGAAAAATTAGAATAAATTTGATAAATACTAACATACAAGAATGTTAAAAACAAATAGAAAATGTAATGAAAATATTTATAAATTTTGATTAGTCAAAATAATTGGATTTTCGTAATCTAAATTTAAATATGATATATTTTAAAAAAAATTATTTAAATATAATGATATGTGACTATGCTAAAAATATATATATTTCAAATTCTTCTAATCATTATTTTAATAAATTGGTATATAGTAAATTATGTATTATGTATTATGTATTGTGTAAATTTTCTTCATTCAATTTATTTGCTTCTCAAACTGATTTAAATTTTATTTTTTATTTGATATTAGTGTATATCCAAGTATTTTTTCTGTTTTTTTTATAATTTTGGATGATTTTCAATTTATTATAAAAATCAGTAGCTTTTTTATAACTTTATATAACAAGTTACATTACAAACATAATGACTAATCTGATGATTTGAATTAAGTAAGTACATGCTATATTTAGTATTACAATTTAGAACTACTTAACCAAAAAATTAAATTTGAGATAATTATTAAGAGATTATATGGACTTCTGAAAAAAACAAAATAATGAGAGTTCACTCAAAGCTTGAGAGAAAAATTTATGGTGTGATATAAAAAATTATTGGACTATATTTTAAAGAGTTTGCATTAGTTTAATCGTTATTTGATCTACTAATTATGTTAACATGATTGAATTTTTTCTGGAAATTGGAAATTTTCTACGAAGTCAATATTCTATAATAAATTTTAAAAATTACCTATAAACATCATATACTATTAAATAATAAAATATTTTTCTTATAAATAGATAATTTTAACGTTATATAAAACAAGTCATTATGTATTAAAAACTAAAAATTTATGAGAGTTTACGTAGAGTTTGAGAACAAAAAGCTCTGATATGATATAAAAAATTATTGTACTATGGTTTAAAGAATGTACATTTAGTTTAAGCGTCATATAATCTGTTACTTATCATGTCTAACTTTTTAAATTATGAAATTTGTAACATATTTGGATTTGTACCCATATATTCAGACTGGATTTGCAATTTTGTTTTTAGTACATTAATGTGAAAATCATAAATTTTCAATTGGATTAACTTTCCGGAATTGGATAGAAATAGGACTATACGAGCGAGAAGGACCTCTTCTACTCGAATTCGTTTTAGTAAATTTTCTCCTAAGTTTCAAATAAATATTATATATAAAAATATCATAAAATTTTCAAAAGTCAAATATTAAATTAGAATATTCTATTTCCAAACAAATATGCAATTTTTTTAAAAATAATAAAAATCATATATTATTTTCTTGAAATTATAAAACTATAATTTTAGTTAAACATTTGAGAATTATATAGATTTTGATGTGAATGCAAAACATAATTAAAAAGCTTCAAATAAAGCTAATTTTTAAAAACAATTATTATGTATTTTTTAATAAATTTGAGAGTTTAAAATTATTGATATAAGTTTAATATGTAAGCATTTATATGATGTAATCTATATAAGTTGAGAAAAATAACGTACTGATAGAAGATAATGAGTTATTTTTAAAAAAATATTGATATTGAAGAAAATGTTAAAATTCAATTTTTAAAATAATTAAAACAAAATCTGTATATATATATATTATTATTACTATTATGGGTATAAATAATATTTCAAAAAATATTATTAGTTTTATTATTATAAATATATATATATATATATGTAGATTAAACAATCTCCAAACGTAGCGTGGGTGGAAAATCTAGTGTTGGATAAACTTCAGCATTACTTGGAGCCTAAGATAATTACTAACAAGTTGGTTAGAATAAAGATAAAGCTTGTAATAGATTCCTAAGAGGATTAGGAAGTTGCCTAATTCTAAGATAAGGAAAAATAGGATTAGAAAAGGAAAACCTAGTTATATATATATATATATGATCTCCAAAGCTGTGGTTAGATCATAAGAAAGTTTAAGAAACTTTATTTAGTATCAGATCGTAAGGATTTAATAAGCCAATCTCGTGATCTCTTGTTAAACACCAAGCTATGGGAAACGAGCACGAACACGTGTGCAAAGGAGTTCACGCCACCATCGATCCAGTGTCCGACTCTCACCACCACAAACTACACGGTATGGGCCATGAGAATGAAGGTATTGATGAAAATCTTCAAGGCTTGGGACACAATCGAACCTGGATCAGAAGATGTAGACAAGAACAAGATCACCATAGGGTTATTGTTTCAAAGTATCCCGGAGTCACTTGTGTTACAAGTTGGTGAACAAGAGACCTCAAAGGAAATATGGGATGCGATTAAGGCACGTAACCTCGGAGCTGATCGAATTAAAGAAGCCAGTCTGCAAACTCTTATGTCAGAATTTGAAAGAATTAAGATGAAGGAGTCTTACCAACAGAACTCTACTTCAACGACAAGAGGATGAGGCCGAGGTCGTGGAGGAAGAGGTTATAGAGGGAGGTAGAGGAAGATCGAATTCGCAAGACAGAACAACAAGCGATCAAAGTCACGGAAAAGAAAGAAGAGACAGATCAACAGTTGTATGATTCAGATGCGATAAGCCTGGTCACTTCTTCTCTATTTGCCCTGAAAGATTGCAGAAGATACAGGAGGCAAACAAAACAGAAACAGAAGAAGAGGATACAGCTATGCACGAAGTTGTACACCTAAACGAAGAAGAATGTAATGCCAAAGAAGTACGAAACAAAGGAAGGAGAAGAAGGGATATGGTACTTAGACAACGGAGCCAGCAATCACATGACTGGCAAGAAGCATTACTTCTCTGAACTCAACGAGAAAATCAAAGGTAAAGTGAAATTTGGAGATGGTTCTTATGTAGAAATTGAAGGAAAAGGATCAATCCTATTTCAAAGTAAGACATGAGAACAGAAGCTCGTCACAAACATCTACTACATTCTGAACTTAAAAAGCAACATCCGAAGTCTAGGACAGGCTACAGAAGTCGGCTATGATGCCAGAATGCGACGAGACTATCTAACAGTGCATGATCCCTATGGAAGACTTTTGGTAAGAGTCTCACGAACACCGAACAGACTCTACAAGATAAGTCTCATGATTGGTGAACCTATGTGTCTAAAGGCGAGCCTAGAAGATGAAACATGGAAGTGGCACGCAAGATTAGGGCACATAAGTTGCAGAACAATCAAAGCAATGTCACAAAACGAAATGGTTTGTGGATTGCCACAGATCAATGATGAAGCAAGAATCTGTGAATCTTGTTTGGTTGGAAAACAGACGAGACAGAGCCTTCCAAAAGCAACAACATTCAGAGCTTCAAAGTAACAGATATGTGTTTGTAATAATCGATGATTACTCAAGAGTGATGTGGTCTATCCTTATGAAAGAGAAGAGTGAAGCTTTTGAAAGGTTTAAAACGTTTAAAGCTACAATCAAGAAAGAACTTAAGGAGGAGATTGGTACACTCAGAACGGATAGAGGAGGAGAGTTCACATCAACGGAGTTCAACACATTCTGTGCATCAAATGGAATAAAGAGACACCTCACAGCTCCATACACTCCACAACAAAACGGATTAGTGGAAAGAAGAAATAGGACTTTAATGGAGATGACAAGAAGTTCCTTAAAGGCTATGATGGTACCGAATTATCTATGGGGAGAAGCTGTACGACACTCCACATACCTAATCAACAGAATACCGACGAAAGCCCTTAACAACATGACTCCATACGAAAGATTGCGAAAGAGCAAGCCAAACATAGATCACCTAAGAGTGTTTGGTTGCAAAGCATATGCAAAGATTGATTCTACAACTCTCAAGAAGCTGGATGACCGATCACAGACTCTTGTTCATCTCAGAATTAAGCCTGGATCCAAAGCTTACAGGCTGTTCAATCCAACAACAAGGAGAGTAGTAGTGAGTCGAGATGTTGTATTTGATGAAGCATCAAATTGGAGCTGGAAGGAAACAGAAGATGATTCGAGTAGGAATCCAGGAATGTTTCAGATGGGGTGGGGAGAAATCATTGATGCAGGCTAAGGACCAGAGATCACTAATGATCAAGAGAATGTTGATCATGACGAAGAAGAAGAAAACCAAGAAGACAACAACAATAACGAGTATAATCAAATAGAAGAACAAGATAATGACGGCGTAGCAGCACAACCTGTGCAACCTGCAGTTGTTCGACGATCATCAAGACAAATAGTCAAGCCACGACACTTAGAGGATTATGTCCTCCAAGCTGAAGAAGAATGCGAGATAATGCTCCTCTCTGTCAATGACGAACCTAGAAGTTATAAAGAAGCAATTGTATCGTCTAAATGGACACAAGCATGTGGAGAAGAAATTGTTTCAATCAACAAAAATAGAACATGGTTTTTGGTTGATAAGCCGAGTGGGGTAAAGGTGATTGGTTTGAAGTGAATCTTCAAGATAAAACGAAATGCTGATGTACTATCAACAAGTACAAAGCAAGACTTTTGGCTAAAGGATATGTACAAGAATCAGGCATAGATTTCGATGAAGTATTCACACCAGTTGCTAGAATTGAAACAATACGACTATTGATTGCAGAGGCAGCATCAAACTCATGGGAAATACACCACTTAGACGTCAAGACAGCATTCCTACACGGAGAGCTACGAGAAGACGTCTATATTGATCAACCGGAAGGTTTCGAAATGAAGGGACAAGAGCACAAAGTCTACAAGTTAACTAAAGCTCTATACGGTCTAAGACAGGCTCCTCGAGCCTGGAACACGAAGTTGGATCAAATCTTGAAGGAAATAAGATTTGCCAAGTGTTCCAAAGAAACCTCTGTGTACAGAAGAGAAGAAAAGGGAGCACTTCTCTTAGTTGCAGTCTATGTAGACGATCTCTTCGTGACTGGCAACTCGCTCAAGGTAATCAGGGAGTTCAAGAAAGACATGTCATCCAATTTTAAGATGTCTGATCTCGGTAAAATTACCTATTATCTCGGCATAGAAGTCCATCAAGGAGCAGATGGAATTGAGATCAAACAAGAAGCGTATGCAAAAAGGATTCTGAAAGAAGCTAATCTTGAAACCTGTAATCCAACAAAGATACCAATGGAGTTTGGACTCAAGGTCTCAAAAGCAGAGAAAGAATCAGAGATCGATCCAACAAATTACAGAAAAAACGTGGGGTGCCTAAGATACCTGTTACATACAAGACCGGATTTAACATTCTCGGTGGGAGTAGCTAGCTGATATATGCAAAGTCCGCGCGAGCTTCATGGAGACATCATGAAGCAGATACTAAAGTACCTAAAGGGAACTGTTTCGTACAGATTGAAATATGGAAGAGGAGGAACGCAGAAGATCATTGGCTACAGAGATAGTAGTCATAACATTGACCAAGATGATGGTAGAAGTACAACGGGTCATATGTTCTATCTAGGTGAAGCACCTATTACTTGGTGTTCACAAAAGCAAGAAACGGTAGCTCTCTCGTCATGCGAAGCCGAGTTCATGGCCGCAACGAAATCAGCTAAGCAGGCAGGCTTCAAGAACTTTTAGGTGAAATCAGAGGAAGAGAAGCAGAACAAGTGCTTCTCAAGATCGACAATAAATCTGCAATTTCTTTTACGAAGAACCCCGTGTTCCATGGAAAGAGTAAACACATACACAAACGGCACCATTTTATACGGGAATGCATCGAGAGAGAGATCACAGACGTCGAGCATGTACCAGGAACTGAGAAAAAGGCGGATATATTGACTAAGGCATTAGCTCGGATCAAGTTTGAAGAAATGAGATAAATGCTCGGAGTGCAAGATGTTTCACAAGTAAAGTTGAAGCTTAAAGGGAGAATGTTGGATAAACTTCAGCATTACTTGGAGCCTAAGATAATTACTAACAAGTTGGTTAGAATAAAGATAAGACTTGTAATAGTTTCCTAAGAGGATTAGGAAGTTGCCTAATTCTAAGATAAGGAAAAATAGGATTAGAAAAGGAAAATCTACTTCTATATATATGATCTCCAAAGCTGTGGTTAAATCATAAGAAACTTTAATAAAGTGTATTTTTAGTCATACATACTTGGTCTTTGTGAAAAATGATATTTGGCCCAACGGATCTTTCTGTTTATATTTTAGTGTCTTCCTCTACAAACAAACCCAAAGTTTATAAACGGCATCATTGTGTTCGTACTTCATCTTCTTCTTTGTAGTAGCCATCATCTTCTTCTTTCTATCAGAGTTGATTGAAAAAATGGATGGTGATATTTCTTCTGTACTAATGATATGGATTGGTATGAGAGCTGTACTTAGTCAACTCGTCCTTTAGTCAATTAAAATATTTTCCACTTGGAGTCACCTAGAAATTGCCGGTTTTGCATTTTGTGTAAACATCAAAAGTCTTTGGAGTTTTAAAAAATGAAGTAAACATCAAAAGTCTTTGAATATTAATTTCACTCCCTTGTGTCTTTAGTCTTTGTGTTTAGTCGTCGGGGTATACAAATTCCTTTCCAAAGAACCCCTATTTGCATTTCCTACTTGTCTCTGCGTTTCACATGGCTTCTTCTTCGTCTTCTCCTCCAGTGATCAACTGTCCACACGATGTTTTCCTCAGCTTCAGAGGAGGAGACGTCCGCTGCAAGTTCCGTTCCCACTTTATCAAGGAGCTCGACCGCAAGTTAATCACCTTCAAGGACGATGAGATGGACAGAGGCCGATCTGTTGCGCCTGAGCTTAGCAAAGCCATCAGAGGATCAAGGATCTCGGTTGTAGTGTTTTCCATCAACTTTGCAAGTTCCAGCTGGTGCTTGGATGAGTTGGTGGAGATCATGAAGTGCAGAGAAGAACGAGGCCTAATGGTGATACCTATTTTCTACGAAGTGGATCCTTCTCACATCAAAAAACAATCCAACAGCTTCGGAGAAATCTTCAAAAAGACTTGCGATGGCAAAACGGAGGAAAAGAAACTCGAGTGGCAGAAGGCGTTGACCGACGCAGCAACCATAACTGGAGAGAATTCTTGGAGTTGGTACTTCCCCAGTTTTGATTCTTTTCAAGATCCGGTTTCCCTTAGTATTATCTAGATTTTATGTTTGTGATATTGTATGATTATCTTTGTTAGGTCTGACGAAGCAAAGATGATTGAGAAAATTGTCAACGATGTTTCAAACAAACTGATTTCGATGGGATCTTAAGTGCCAGAGCTGATGTGGTGGAGGAAGTCTTCGCGGGAGAGAAACAGAATCGCAAGTTCTTTCATGAAGACTGAACTTTTGTCTTTCTTTGTTTACTTGTTTCGTCGTTTGCTAATAAGAGAAACTGATCTTCCGGGTCGTAGGAAACAGTTTCTCCATTTCCCATTTACCTAAGTTGTTGACCGTTGTGTGTCCACGACACTTTGCTTCCTTGTACTCTTTCTATTGATTTGGTCATTACTACCCAATACAAAAGTGTATTATTCTAACTTCCATCGGGTTCGGAGTCGTTTTGTTGTTTGTTCTTGGCTTTGGTAGGGCTCTAAACTTGGTCTAGTCTTGGACTAGGCATTTAGGTATTCAGCTCAGTATTTCCATTCTACAGGTTTAGGAACTACTAGAAGAGACCCCATATGATACACATGATAAGATAATTATATAATTTTTATTTGAAAAATAAATATATGAATTATTTTATTATTTTATTATTATGTTTGGTAGAAATTATAAATTGAATTATTTAATTTGATTTTAATTATATACAATCGATTCACAATAATTAATTTATTTCTGAACCAAAAAAACAATTAATTTTATGTTTTTGTTTTTATTTATCTTTTTTTCGGCTAAAAGTTTTCATTAATACAAGAAAGAGTTTACACAATCATTGAACAACAAGTGACGCAAAACATTATCAACAGGATAACACTTTGAGGAATATAAAACAGAAAGAATAGAAACGTGATGTGCAATGAGTAAAAAGAAAAAAAATATATTTATAAATATTTATATAATTTTGATTATTGTCTTTCAGTTTTTAGCATTTATCTCGTATTAATGAGTATATTTTATCATAAATTTCTACTCTATCTAAATCTATTTAAAGTGAAATTATTCAAATTGTAATAGTACAATAGTTAAATTCAGCAGAAATTCTACAGAACTATTTTTTAATATATCAGTTGGATAATTGGAAAAATTGAGATCAATTTTTCAATTTCAAAATTTTTTGTTCATAGTTGTTTTTACTAAACTAAATTTATTAATATTTTGGTCGATTAAAATTATAATAGAAACTATTTGACTTTTAACTAAATAAATAGGAGAAATTTAAATTTATTAGAGATGTTCAATTTTTAAAAAATAAATAAATAAAGTACCCAATCAAAATAAGTAGGAAGAATGTGTTTGACAACTTAAATAACTGATTAAAATAAACGGAAACAAAAGAAATATAAAAAAATTACACATCAATAAAAATGACCTAAAATGTTTTTCATTTAATAATATAGACTTACAAGTTTTGATTCGGTTTGGTACAGAAACTGAAAGTAAAGCACCGTAAAATATTTGAAAATTTTCAATTCTTAAACAGTTTCAGGTATGTAGTACACTAAATAGTTTAATTCAACTTAAAAGAGAAAATTTTATCTAAATTATTAAATAATGCCCAAAAATATTTGGGTTTTTATAAAATTAGATATTTATATCTGAAATAATAATATTTTATCTGTTTTTTTTTAAATACCCAAAATATTAAAATAACTTTTTTAAAAAAAAAATTGGTTTATTTATATTCACAATAACATATACACACACCTAAATTGTAAATTGTTAGTGGATAAGTAAATATACTTTCTTGTAATCGGTTTTTATGTTGGTGAATAAGAATCGATATACATGGACCCTCAGCTCAGGATCAAATAGGTATTTTTGGCAAGATAGGAAACCGAACTGAACCAGTTGGATCGGACAATATGCCAAAAACTAACTGGTCAAGTATTTTGATTTTATATTATCAAACTTCATCGATGTTTGTTATCTTCTTTGTAGTAGCCATCATCTTCTTTCTAACAAGAGTTGATTGAAAAATGGATGGTGATATTTCTTCTGTACTAATGATATGGATTGGTATGAGAGCTGTAATTAGTCAACTCGTCCTTTAGTGATCTAAAATATTCTCCACTTGGAGTTACCTCTTTGAATATTATTTCCACTCCCTTTTGTGTTTGATCTTTGTGTTAAGTCGTCGAGTATACAAATTGCTTTCCTAAGAATCCTATTTGCCTTTCCTACTTCTCTCTGCGTTTTCACATGGCTTCTTCTTCTTCTTCTCCTCCTCCGGCGATCAACTGTCCACACGATGTTTTCCTCAGCTTCAGAGGAGGAGATGTCCGCCGTAAGTTTCGTTCCCACTTTCTCAAGGAGCTCGGCCGCAAGCTAATCACCTTCAAGGACGATGAGATGGAAAGAGGCCGATCTATTGCGCCTCAGCTTATCAACGCCATTAGAGGATCAAGGATCTCGGTTGTAGCGTTCTCCAACAACTTTGCAGATTCCAGTTGGTGCTTGGATGAATTGGTGGAGATCATGAAGTGCAGAAAAGAACGAGGCCTAATCGTGATACCTATTTTCTACGACGTGGATCCTTCTCATGTCAAGAAACAAACCAACGGCTTCGGAGATATCTTCATAACGACTTGCCAAGGCAGAACGGAGGAAAAGAAACTCGAGTGGCAGAAAGCGTTGATCGAAGCAGCAACCATAGCCGGAGAGGATTCTCGGAATTGGTACTTCCCTAGTTTTGATTCTTTTCAAGATCCGTCTTCCCTTAGTGTAATCTAGGTTTATGTTTGTGTTTTTGTCTTGTGTCATCATCTGTGCTAGGTCTGATGAAGCAAAGATGATTGAGAAAATAGTCAATGATGTTTCAAACAAACTGAATTCTACAGAATCCAATGATTTTGCTGACTTTGTTGGAATCGACGATCACCTCAAAAACATGAACTCCTTGTTGAATTTGGAATCAGAGGAAGTAATCATGGTAGGGATTTGGGGTCCTTCTGGAGTTGGTAAGACTACCATCGGACGAGCTCTCTTTAGTCAACTCTCCTGTCAGTTCCTACCTAGTATTTTCATTGACAAGACTAAGGAGATTTATAGAAGGGCCAACTCAGACGACTACAACACGCATTTGTACTTGCAATCACAGTTTCTGGCTGAGATTTTGGACCAGAAGGACATAAAGATACATGGTTTACGTGCAGTGGAAGAAAGGTTAGGGCATAAGAAAGTTCTTGTTGTTTTTGATGATATGGATGATCAAGTCCTCTTAAATGCCTTGGTGGGGAAGACTACATGGTTTGGTCCTAGAAGTAGAATTGTTGTGATCTCAAAAGACAGGGAGTTTCTAAAGGCCCGTGGAATTGAATCTTATCATATCTATAAGGTGGATTTCCCGTCTGAAGAGCTAGCTTTCCAGATGTTCTGTCGATGTGCGTTTGGAAAAGTCTCTCCACCTGATGGTTTTTTGGTGCTTGCTACTGAAACTGCAAAGTTTACCGGGAATCTTCCACTGTGTCTCAATGTTTTGGGTACATCCCTCGCAGGGTTGAAGAAGGAGGAGTGGGAAGAGAGGATGCCTAAGCTTAGAGTTAATATGGCTGGACAACTTGATAAAACATTAAGAGACAGCTATGATAGGTTAAAAGAAGAAGATAAAGCAATATTTCTTCACATCGCTTGTTTATTTAATCATAAACCACGTGACTATGTGATACGATTGCTTGAAGACAGTTGGTTGGATGTTGACGTTGGACTTGTTACTCTAGCTGAACGGTGTCTCATACAGATATCAGAGGATAAGATCATTACGATGCACGATTTCCTGCAAAATATGGGCAGAGAAATCGTCCGTCAACCATGTCTTCAGAGGCCTGGAGAACGCCAGTTCTTGATGGATTCGAAGGAGATATGTGATGTACTTCTTGATGGAACAGTGAGTTTTCTAGTTATTCATGATTATTTTTTCACTCGACAGGTTTTTAGCCTATGGTCTTTGTGAAAACTTATGGTTTTTCCCTCGTAATATTTTTTTCAGGGTACTGAAAGTGTTTTGGGAATATTTTTGAACTTATCTGAAGTCGAAGATACATTTTCTATTAGTAAAAAAGCATTCAAGAGGATGAAAAATCTTCGGTTTCTAAGTATGTTCAGGGTCTTACGGAAGGATACAGAAGTCATACTGCCTTTACGGAAAGGTGAAGACCATATGTGGCGCCAACTTAGATTATTGGAATGGTGGGGATGCTCAATGATATGCATGCCTCCTAACATTCGTCTGGAAAATCTCGTTGAACTTAGAATGCCAGATAGTCACCTTGAGACACTGTGGAAAGGAGTTCAGGTAAAATTTTCAGGCTTAAATGATCTAAAATATAGTAATTGATTGAAACGATGCATTATATTTGTTCCTATTCTTGATTTCTCATTATTGGTTTCACACAAGGCTTAATAAAATAATGGAGACAGGAATCTAGTTTTTTATATTCAAGTTTAAACTAAAAACTTTTGAACAAGTTTATTGGATGTATAAGCCAGAGGACAATAATCAAAGTATATTCAAAGTTTTTTTACTTGCAAACTTCCTTTAAGAGAGGTTTGTTGTTTGACATATTTTAAGTTAACCTTGCCTTCTTTTGTGTTATGATCAGCTACTTAAACGCCTCAAGAAGATGGATCTGCGGAGATCTAAAAACTTGAAAGAAATACCAGATCTTTCAAAGGCCATAAATCTCGAGGAATTGTATATTGAGGATTGCTGGAGTCTGGTGATGATTCCTCTCTCTATTCAGTATCTCAACAGACTGAGGAAACTAGACATGAAAAGATGCAAAAATCTGCAGAGTCTTCCAACCGAGATCCACTTAGAGTCTTTACAGTCCCTCAATTTCAGTGGATGCTCACAGTTGAGAAGTTTTCCTCAGATTTCAAGGAATATTTCGTATCTCTTTCTTGATAAAACCGACATTGAAGAAGTTCCTGAGAGGATAGAACGTATATCTGGGCTCAAGTACATATTGATGAACGGATGCAGCAACTTAAAATATGTATCTCCAAACGTTTCGAAACTGAAACATCTTGAGGTGATATTCTTTTCAAGCTCTGATTCTTTAGTTAAAGCGAGCTGGTCTGACACTCCGAGTGCAGTGGAAATAAACAACCTTCACACTCAATTACCAGACGTCTTCGTAAGCTTCCGTGGGGAAGATCTTCGCAGAGCTTTTATGAGCCATTTGCTCCTTGAATTCAGACGCAAAGGAATCAAAATATGTCTGGACGTTGAATTTATAAGAAGCAAGAACCTGGACACTCATCTTTCACGTGGGATAAGAGAATCAAAAATAGCTATAGTTGTTCTTTCAAATAGTTACGCGTCTTCCACGTGGTGCTTGGATGAGTTGGTGGAGATCATAAAGTGCAGCAAAGAGGTTGGTAAAAGAGTGATACCCATCTTTTATGATGTGGATCCTGATCATATCAGGAAGCAGATCCTAGACCATGGAAAAACCTTCAAGAAGAGGTATACAGTGGACAGGCAACAAGAATGGGAACAAGCTTTTACTGTACTAACCCAACTTAAGGGTCGATATTATCCCGGGGATGGGTAAGTTAATGAACTTTTAAATACTTGCTTTGACTTAAGTTCTGAAGTATTATCTCAAGGGATGTTCATTTCTTCTTAATATTTTACTCCATTTTTGTTGTTTGTTCATCTTTCTTCCTATCAGGAATTCCGAAGCAGAATTAATTGAAAAACTGGCTGTTGATGTTTCTTTTTCATTATCAAAAAAGTTTTCTGATGTGGATGGAAAAGAAATGCAGCCCAAACGTCTAGACCAGGAAACTGTGAAAACATTAATAATGAAATACGATAGTCTAAATGGGACCGCAAAAGTGTTGTTTCGTCATATTGCTTGCTTTCTGAATAATGAGACATATGAGAATGTGATGCGATTGCTGGAAGACAGTGAGTTGGACGTTGGAGGTAGTCTTAAAATTCTAGTTGAAAAGTCTTTGATACAAATATCAGAAGAGAGAGTCATAAATATGCACGATCTGCTACAAAAAATAGGCAGAGATATAGCTCTCGAACCATTCACAAACCAGCGTGCAAATCGTCACTTCGTGATGGCTAGTAGCGAGGGTTGCGACATACTTATTGATCAAACTGTAAGTTTTTTAGTGTTGGCATCATTATATATGTTTTTAAGCAACTACTGATTCGTTCCTCTTAAAAATATACTTTCAGGGTGCTGAGAATGTGTTCGGCATTTCGTTTAAAGTATCAGAGATGAAAGAGAGATTGAGAAGGGATGAAAAATTCAAAGGAGTGCAAAAGTTGCAGTTTATGAGAATGTACAAAGAGAGTTTGTACGGTAAAGAAGTCAGAGTTTATTTAGTAAAAGGCCTCCACTCTTTGTGGGAACGCCTTGGTAGTATTTGATGGGTAAGAATACTCACTCAGTAAGATGCTAATATCGGCTTATGTCTTTCTCCATTTTGGCCGTAAAGCAAATTTTATGGATAAGATATATACTCAATTTTTTTCCAGTTTTTACTTGTGGGATTTGGTTGCTTATGTGTTAAACTTCAACCTTCCAGTTTGATATCAAATCTTTCTGCCATCACTGATCCACTGTTTGCATGTTGATACAGACATTTTTCCTCCACTGTTTGCATGTTGATACAGACATTTTTCCGAGGAAAAAGGCAATGCCTATTTCGACTGGAGCCTACATTGTATATCTTCTACTACTAATCCACTTTTTTCATGTTGAATCACAAACACTGTAAAAAAACCTTTGTTAGTGCTTAGCACTAGCCCAAGATCGTAATCTCCAAAGAACCCGAAAGAAACAAAACTTTTAAGTATGAAGAAGTATATGGAAGAACAATTAGAGAATACTTGAAAGACCTTTAGAGAAATTAGGAACTTATGATGAACACTTTTTTTATAAACTTTAGTTTATTTCTCTTGTTCAACTTCTAGTGCATGTTACAAATGAGGGGGTGAGGAGGTATTTATAGCCTCCCAAACTTTCTTACAAAAACTTCTAGATTATTCTACTAAACTCCTTAGTTCCTAGATATTTTATTAATCTCTAGAATATTCTAATACAATATCTAGATTTTATCAT
>KE154057.1:68566-85887 GCA_000411075.1 Sisymbrium irio | reverse complement strand
TTTTAATAAATATATATTTATTCATTTAATATAAATAAATTAATATATATAAAAAAAAACGTAAATCGATTTTGATTTAGTTTTTTATTTTATAATTTTTAATAGTGTCAGTTTATATATAATCTATTAATTTTTATATAATCTATTCTATTAATTTTTATTAACGAACTCATATATAGTTTATTCTATTAATATATATATATATATCAAATTAAAAATAGAAAATATACTTTTATGTTATTTTATGTGTATATTTACTAAAATTTGTTTTTATGGTTTATAAAATTATTGATATATTATATTGTTTAATTATATTTATAATTTTACTTAAAATTTCCTATATATATTGTTTTTATTTTTATTAGTTTCGTTTTTAATTAGTTAGAAAAGTGGGACTTATTATTTTAAATTATCATTTTCTTTTTAATTAATTATAGAAGTATTCATTATTTTAAATTATTGTTTTGGTTTTTAATTAATTAAGGAACTGTGATCCGTTATTCTTAAGATATACCTAATTTTTTTTAATGTCAATGATACCTTTATTGATATTTTTGTCTAACTCATATATTTCAGTGACATGTCATGTAATATACCATGTTAAGGTCAAATTATTTTTTTATTGGATTTCTGTTTTAATAAGATAGATAAGTAAATAACTCATTTAACGGGAAATTTGTTAAACTATTACATATAAATATGTATTTTTTATTTTCGTGGTTAATGTATTGCGGAAAATAATTATTTTTATTTTCTAATCATATTTTTTTTAAACACATTTTTTTATTTTTTGAAAACAGAAAACACTTTTTCATACTAGAATGTTTTATAACAGTCAAAAATCACAATAAATGAGATTGTTTTATTTTATTTAGATAACTAGTAATATATTATATTAATTGGAGAGAAACATTTATGAATCCTTTTTTGGGATTAGTTTTAATTAATGACCCTATCTAAAATATTAGAAAATAGTATTTGTTTCTTTTTTTATGATTTGTATTCCTTTCTTCTTATAATGGTATTTTATAAATTTTTCTAAGATTAAATGATTTCAAAAATTATTTTATTTTTGGGTTAGCTGAATAAAAATTAATAATCGAATTATTCAATACGTTTACATCTAAAATAAGAAAATATCATGATATTATATATGTATATATATAGATATTAGGATCAAATATATGATCCACATATAATTAGTAGGTATTAATTTCTTTCGATCAAAGATAAGATCTATTTATTTTTTTAATTTAGTTTTGGATATATTTTGTCTTCTATGAACTTTTTTTTTTGTTAAACTACAACATATTTCCGAATTGAAAATGTTGTAATATAAAATGTAATAGTGTTAAATATCAAATATACTTCTCTTTTTTAATTGTATTAGATTTTTAAATTACTTATGTGATTATAAATAGCTTGAATGTAATCATTATATAAGTATAGCAATATATATATAACTTTATATCTCAAATCAAATAATAAAAGGGAAAATTGCCAACAAAGATTTGCATTTTTTGTTTTAGCCAAACAATACACTAACTACATAGCTGACCAATAAATACCTCAATTTTGATTGATTTTCAAGACAATACCCAGACTTGTTGTTTACTTCTAAAATAACATACTGTTAACTCATCTAACATAATAGTTTAACGGTGTATTGTTTTAGTTAAATTTGATGGGAAAAAAAGTAATCGGAATAATCTACAAATATTTTGTTATGAGAAACAAAATCTTATGTAATTCCCATTAACATTGTGTTGAAGGGGTAAATGATAATAGCAAAAAAAAAAGTTTAAAAAATTTTGTCAATCACTTTTTCATTAGTGTTAAATTAGCATATCATCTCAAAAATACTAGGTTAGTTCTTATAGTTTCCCAAGCAGAAATTAGATTTCTTGTCCCCGCCATTTTTCTCACTCATATAAAGTAACAGTAATATGTAATGTTCATTCCCAGAATCTTATAGTAATTACGGTCAGATAAATGTGAAACATGATTATTGCAATAGTCATGGGTATTTTTCAATCTTGTTTCAGCATATTATGCCTACATTAAAGGCTGAGTATTTTTGACTTATTCTCTACTGTATTTTGAGGTTTTAGATCTTTTTACCTCAAAATAAATATATCAAATATTGTTTTACAATATAAATAGTAAATTTCGCAATTTTCATGTCCTTGACTGACACAATCGAGTTCAGACATCACAATCTCTGTATTTTTTCTTTTTTGGTTAGGGAGAAAAAAGAAAGATTCTTTTCCATCAAAATTCATCCCACTGGTTTATTTTAATAATGTATGTTCGACTAAAAAAGAGAGATTCATGCAGTTCTGCTACACACATATATATGTCGGAGACTTTTGAGTTTTGACTACGGAGTTAAATCGACCCCGGAACCAAATTCGAATGTTTGAGTAGCAGTGGAATATTTTTTTCAAAATGCAATAAAGAACAAATGCGGAACGGAAAAATTGGATAGAACAAGCGAAATAGACTAAACAACAAAATTAATTATGTTATATAGATACGGGGCATGTATGCATGAAGATTAATGGATAATTTCGAACATATCATTTACTATACTCTCTTTTCGTAAACAACTTTAAATCGTATTCTTTAATTTTGCTTACCGCAAAAATAATAACAACATCCGTGGTAAAAGTGCAGATTACATTAAAATTTAATTCATTCTTTTGTGCTACGTTTAATTTTTTCTTTATTATTTTTAAAATATTTCTCAGTAATTATTTTACTGTTTTACATTATTAACTAAGTGCAGTATTATTTTCCTTCAATATAACCATAAAGGCCGGTAGGGAAACATAAGCTATAACCGCTCTGCTTCCAGGTCTAAAGATCAAGCCCATTTCTTTTAAAAGTTCATAAAATAACGACGATTAGGTTACAAATATAATATAAAAACTCATTAAAGATTACATAAGTAGGCTTCTAATGACGGCTGCTTCAGGGCTATCTTCATCAACGGATTCGAGAAGCTGAGACAAACGGTCGCTGAGGTTGTCAACTTCTCTGTTCAAGTTTCGTATGTAGTTGCATGTCTCTTGCAGCACTTTCGAGGCTGACACCTATTAGCAATAATAAAAAGTGTCATGGGTCATGTTACATATGTACATGCATGCATGCATTATGTGTATGTTGATACATATACATGGCGATGATTTTGATGGAAAATGTATGTCTATCTGGTTAGATATGTGGAAGGAAAAATATGTATTGCTAACAATGTTATGTTCCTTGATGTCCGGAGTCAAAAAGTTCCCACTTCTCTTGTTTTGTTTGATTGTTGTGTCTTCTCTTCTTTTAATAAAAAAACGTTTGTAATGGATAAAAAGAGTTTTACACGAAGGATAATGTTAAAAGGTATTTACAAATGAATATATATATATATATATATCTATATATGTCAATATGTCAATATATATATATATGTCAATATGTGTGATACCTTGTCGGAACGACGTCGTTGGCCAATCTCCGGCAAAATCTGACGGAGCTTAGTTACAAGGTCAATCATTTGATCGTCAGAGATCCTTGGAGCACTTGAAGACTGTCTTGATCTTCTGTTAGACATTCTACAATGTAGCAAAAGCGGCGATCCTTGAGTTTGTTTGTTTCTACTTAGCTTTCTCTCACTCTCTCTAGATTGAACAATATATATAGAGGAATAATTTAGGAAATGGAGAAAAGAAGCTATGTGGCAAGTAGGTGTATAGCTTTTATGATTTGATAAGGTTTTAAGTTGAAAAAAATACCAAGACGAACGAAAAAAATGGAAAGCTGAAGGAGGAATATATGAGACTATGAGAGTGTGTTTTTTTGGGTGGCTTTTGAATACACTTGAAATATAAAGAACTTGACAATGTGATAAGAGAGATTTAAATAGCCACAAGGACCACAAGGGAGAGAGAGAGAGAGAGAGCAATAAACCTCGACAATGATGTCACGGGGGAAGAAAGCGATAGGTATGAATGCCCCTTTAACCACAATCTCGAAATCAATTTTTTTGTTTCTTTTTCTAAAATTACATATTTCCCAGCCTTATGTTTTCATTGCGCATCAAGTCGACTATAACGGATCTTAGTACGAAGACACTACCACGACAGTGTCGAGATCAAGCTTTTTTCACTACGAATTTTAATCGTTTCGTACTCATTTTGTGTGTGTCTTAGCTGATACATACATGCCTTTCTCCTATAAAAGTCTGATTAACATTTGTCTTCCTTTTATTAGTTGCTATCTTATTTGTGATTGATAACTATAAATACCAATCAAACCCTAGTTTATATAATTAGAAATCAATATTCCCTCTGTCTCGATATGTAAGATGTTTTGGAAGAAATCTTTTGTTTTATTTTATTTGTTTTTTCCAAGTTTTTATGAAAATATTATATTTATTAAATATGTTATGACTACTAATATTCTCCAGTATTTTTTATTATTGGTTAATAATTTTTTAATTAAATGTAGAATGATAATTTAAATTCAAAACTAAAAACATTTATGATTTTTTTATTCTAATGCTCTTCTTACAAAATGAGTATTTTACATAAAAGTGAAAAATAATAAATTGATGATTTGACATATTCAGCAGTTAAGTTATATCAAAATCATAACCAAATATATGTGGTTAAATTCAAAATCGACTCAACAATGGATATAATAATTATTTTAAAATAGTTGAATTTATCGTAAAATAAATAATTCTCTCTCTATTTTTTATTTAATTTTATAGAAAATATTTTTTATTTTTAAATATTTGATCTTTTGAGATCATTTATTAATTTTAACTTTATAGACAATAATGTGATCAATTGTACTTTTTCTAATTGGTTGAATTACTTTTAGTTAATATTTTAAATGATAATTTTAAGAAACTGTTAAATGTTTAAATTACTGTGCATAGATTTAAAACATCAAATATTTAGAAATGGATGGAATATTAAATACCAAAACGTTAAACGCAATTTCAACCTATAGAAACAAGCGAAGAAAAAAAAAGAAGCTAATTCTCAACACACATATCCTACTCATTCTTTACCAAGTTTTCTACTTTAATTTTTTTATGTTGTAATTGTTAAAAAGCATAGAAATTGTTTACATTAAAAATCGTTTGCCTACATTTTTCTCTAAATTTTTGTTTCTTTTATTCATTTTGCTTTTAAACTTAACCCTTGTACATTGTATATTTTTCACAAAATTTAACCATTGTAGTTTTGCTATAATAACAATGACTGTTAATTGGAGTTGTAAGTTCTTATACTAATATATTTTCCTATAAGGATAAATAAATAAATAAATAAGTGGGTACTAAAATAGTATGTTGTAATATTTAAAATGTGTTGAATAATTGAAGGAGATTTTAATAGTTAAATAGAGAAAACTAAGAGTTCCCAGAGATGGGGTTGATGAGGGTCAAGGGGATTTAAGATAAGTGTTTCATGTTGATCTAACATTGTGGTGGCCCTTCATCTGCAATGTCACAAAAAAAAAAAAAGCAAATAGCCAAATACCATGTGATGACATGACTTTTCATTTCGTTTTATTTATTATTTCGTAACACTAGAATTCGTATTATGGCCTGACTAATTATTCTCAGTCTCTAGAAAATTTTACCAAATTTTATTCACGTTTTTTATTTTTTTTTCTTCATAACGCAATTTTATATCCAAATATATTTATTACATTAAGTACCAATAAAGCACAAATGTTTCTATTAAAGAGAACAATAAATGTGAGAAAAAAATTCCAACCAATATATTATGTATAGTTTTACATTTCAAGTAAGTTCCTTTTCCTCTAAAAGACTAAATCATTAATTTGACAAGAGTTGATAGAAGATTAAAAAAAAAATTAAAAGAGGTTAACGTGGGAAAAAACCGTAAAAACAAACGAAAAAGAACATGTAAAACATAATTTATCAATCACATTCATTCCAAGCTAACAAGTCCCTCTTGTCATTTCGCTCTCTCGGTGAACTGAAGTTGGTGTAGAACTTATGGAAGCTTGCATCAGACTTGTATAACAAAGAGGATAGAGAAAAACATGTTAATCCTACATTCATACAGTACCTTTTATTTTTTATTTTATTTTAAGACGGAGACACCAACATATGTGACTCTCGTATGAAAATTGATTGCTGCTAAGCCATATATAGCTTCACCTCAAATTCAAAATATTATGTATTGATATTTTAAGAAACAAATACATAGATATAACATAAATTTAGTAAATAAATATATAAAACAAGAATCAACTTTTAAAAAGGCACGACAACCAAATTGATTGCACTAAAGAGACATCTCAAATGGTTTTTTATTTAGCTTGAAAAAATAATAGCAAAAACGAGTGTCTGATATTTTTTTTAACTAATTAACAAATCAACAACTTGTTTTAACTGTTCAACGAACTGTTAACGAATTAATATTAAATTTAGATGGACATATTTTGGTATCAATCAAAGCACTTACAATTTGACTGAAGTAGATATTTGCTTAAACAAAGTCTGATTTTTTAAGTGATATAACATGCATGTCTCAATGATATAACGTATTTTAATAATCGAGATGGATTGGTCCATTATTGGTTGAGTATTAATCTAAAAAATCTCATTCATCGAATATGACACGTGTCACACCAATGTCTCGTGCTGCATGCTGCCTCCGGGGTCCATAAATCAAAACTTTTAGATATCTTGTTCTCCAATTACATTATCAATAAAGATCCGACAAGTATGTAACACTCGAATATATAATTATTTATGTGCACATATTATTGTTTTATTTTTGGGGATAATTGAAATTAATCAATCCTTCAGCCATTTTCATTAAAATATTTACATTGTATGGTTAAATCATATATTATTTCAGTTTATGTCACTAGTAGTTCAATGACATGCATGTTTAATAAACACTTACAAATTAAGTAGATACAATCTATTTTTTTTTTTTGGTCAAAAGATACAATCTATTTAAAATAAAAAAAATAAACAGAACTTGGATATGATTTTCTTTTCAACACGTTAGCAAGGCATATATGTAACTTCTTACAATATAATTGCTACTGTATTTATTCAAAATATTTCTCATTTAATATATAAGAATTTATGTTAAAATATGTATTTCTTTTTTAATTTTTTTTTTTTGAAAGAATTTCTTTTCTTTTCTTTTTTAATTTTCTTCCTCGAGTTTGTTATATATAACCAAAGTTTTCTTCACTCTAACCGATATTATCTGACAAGAAATTCACACTGATAAGAGAATGATATGTGGATCATAAAGTCATAAGTACACTAAAGATCTTGTTACCACATAAATTAGACGAGAACTTTTATTCATATTATTTTCTAAAATAATACACATACTTTTGTTTTGACATCAATAATGCACATAATTGAAAAGAGCATTATATATGTGAACACAAGTATATAGAAATTTACGTGTTGGCGTGTGTGTGTGTTTTATATATACAAGATTATTAAAGGAATTGGCCATTCTAAAAAATTGCAAAGGGAGATTTTACATGTTAGTCCATGTGGGTTCGGGTACTAAATGTTTGGTCTCATAGGCTCCATCATGTTTTTGTGTCTATTTCCCCGCAATTAATTCAAATTTGTACAAACATGCATGTTGTAACTTATAAGGAACGACTAATCATGTGGAAATGAACGACTAGTTAAATAAGTAACTTGTAAACACTCATAAAAGTTACTTTTGGAAAGGGTTCAGAACTTAATTATTTTAATGAACAGAAAAAACACTATGTAGTACGGAGATGTGCATTAATACCACCAATCATATTTCGCAGTGAAATAAAATAACATGTGAAAGTCGTCAAAACCGCATCTTTTGTTCTATGTTCTAAAAGATTTGGAGTATTCATATATGTAATATGTTTTTCTTATAATTAAACAGTATACATCTTTTTTCAATAATATTCGGATGGTCTGGTTCAACTGACACTATAAACTAGAATCAGGTGGCTGAGCCTTTATTCCCTAACTGATTCTCGGGTCAACGAACCATGAAATCTGACTAATCTCGAAGTTATAGAGAGCCAGGTGAATACCCATGAAAGTACCTTAACCGAATTGTGACTTTGTGACACACTTGTGAATCATTATTTGGGTAGACATCGTCTTCCGCTAGGAATACTACTTTTTTCTTTCTAATTCCACTTTATTTACGGGTTAACCTGTCTAGAAACATATGCATACTAACTAGCTAGACATTAAACAAGTCTGAACAACATAATAAGAAAGAGGTAAAAAGCATTGAACACCCATATGTTGTTTTTCAATGTCTCTTGGATGCTTAAATCATGACCGTTTGATTAGCTAACGAGTCTAAGAGATTCAAAAAATATTCCTGGTTGTGTTTAATTCTACTCCATGTTGGATGTAGTCCACAGTGTTATTCTATTTATGTATCACTTTGTTGGAAAAAAGGAGTGTTCTCATTTACTCTAAACTTTTTAAAAAGTCAGATTGAGGAAAATAAAGACTGAGACAAGAGTATCATTTTTAGAATGTTATTTGAAAACACTTCTAGATAAGGGTTCTGAAGATAAATTTTTATCCATTATGGGATTCTCCTAGCTAGTTAGAATATAAAAAGTATATAGTATCCGACGAAGATCTGGATTTTCCACCGGTATAACTTTTGAGTTTTAATAATAAGAAGGACGTAACACATATATATGGTCCAGGAAGAGGCAATATACATACATATATATACATGGTCCCCTTTAACCGTTTTGCTCTCATAATGACACAATGATGCTTTGCACTGTCTTCTACAAAACAGTGATGAGAACCTCTTCAACAGCAAAAAGGTTTCAATATCTAGCAATTATTCGTATCCACTTATCGTCGTTTTTAGACATTTGGATTGGAAGTTACGTCATTGTAGAATCTGTGACCATATCCAAATGGGATTGACAAAATTACCATTTCGTCCCCTTCCCGTTCCGTTATATTTTCAATCTCAAGTTCCCATCTCACAGTGGAATTAGGCTTTGACTCCCGTTTTAGAAAGGAACAGAATGGGACAAAGACTTTTGATTCCCGTTTTTAATGTTCTATAATAGTTAGTCAAAACTAGAAAATCAGTACACGTACCCGTAATGAAACCCTATTTTCTTTGATTAACTCCAACCATTGGGGTTTTTTATGTTCACATTGTATATCATCAATCAACATCACTTTTCTCTGTGAGCCGGGTCTTATGTTTCCTAACAGAATTCATTAAACTATGGATGATCTTTGAACTTAATTAATTATTTAATTACTAAAACATGGTGTGTCTTTGGTCGGAAAACATATATTATGTCAATCCCATAGTTTAACTCGAAAAGCGTTTACTTTTAAATCTTAGAGTTTTGTGAGAACATACATAGGTTTTGCAAAAAGTAGATTACTAGAGACTCACCGAAAATATCTCACAAATACTTTATTAATATATTTATATAATTAAAAGTCATAAAAAAAATCAAAACCAATTCTACAATAAAATTTGTTGCAAAAGTATCTTCGATTTTTTTTTTGTTGGAAATCTCCTTTGAGAACAGTTTCTTTTTCTATTTCCTAGCTCCGTTTTAAAAAAATTTCATTCTTTTTTAATGTTTAGATACCTGTAATGAATTTAATTTAAGAAACAAACCGTATACTAAATGTTTGTAGAAGTTTATTTGCCACCAAAAAAAAAACTTTATTGACCAACTCACGCAGTACATAAGAAAATCTTAAAATAAAAGTTTTCACCAAAACCACTCTCGTTTCCCTTTCTGAAAATCAGAGCAAATGCCAAATGAAAACATAAATTTCCCATTTGTATACTACATTTTATGTTTTCCTCTTGACAAATGCTAAAAATTTCAAGAGATACGTGTTTGTTGTTTTGTCCTCTGAAAAACGGCTGGTATATTTTTGGTGACACCAATCTCTTTGCATTGCAATTCAAAAGTCATGGTCTGCATTTATTCGTAAAAAACCCTTAAATTATTGTTCTATTCGACTATTTGTATTTTGTTAACTTTTGCTCTTCGGCTATATATGTTGCAATAGTTTAAGGATTATTTTTCTACCAATAATATGATAATTATAGACAAATCTTTAGTAGTACTTTTTAATTACCCCCGACTCTAGTTTCTTCATTCCACTAATTAAGCAGTGTTAGGTCAGCATTTTTAGGCGATAGAAACGTGTTCAAGGTCTCAACCACACCATTTGCTTAAGCGTGTTTCTCCAGTGAGACCACTGAGTGCGAGGATTCAAGGACATGAAAGCGACCAGTCACTGCACCGTTCGATGTAACAAATATTGCATGACAAGGTCAAGACTTGAAAGTGAAGTATTCACATTAGGGGAGCTAATCAAAGAAGATTCCGGTTTGTTGAGTATAGAAAAAAACGGTGGAAACTAGAAGATCCAATCCAAGTAAGTGCACGGCCTTTTCAGGACACTTGCGGATAACTTCTACTTGTCGGTGTTCGTTGAACGTGTTACAGTCGAAGGAAAAGAAATGGTTCTGAAACTCGGGTGTTCTCACCCGGTCAAGATGCATATACGAGATAGTCTTAAGAGTGAAAGTAGAAGCGAACTCAAGAATCACTGTGGGAGGATATGATACGTGTGAAATTGATCAATTTGCTGCTATGGTTTACAAAGTGGAGGCCAGGAAAGATGTACATGGATAACGGAGTGTAAATCATCAAATGAGACAGTTAGAACTTAGCTAGAATAAAAGAAACTACAGCTATGAGGAAGGAATGATCTAGATTTAAATTGTTATATGCATTGTTTCCTTTTAATGTAAAGGCAATATTGTGTATTGCTCACTGATATGTTTGGTAGAGAAAGCATATAGATTGAAGAAAAGCTCTTTCGCATGTACGTATGTAACGAAACGGTACAAAGTATTCACAGCTATCTTGTAAGAAGCAAGATCCGAAAGTGACATCATGGTAACATGGTTCGAGAACACAACGGTCCACCACTACCAGAGTATATTATTGCACATATTACAATAACATAAAGGCTAAATCCGTCATCAAACCAGCACACATCACTTCCTCTACTTAAACCAAACAAAAAACAAGCGACAAGAGCAAAATATTATTTAACTTAAAGCATCTTTAGTAGATTGAAGTAGTAGTATTTTTTTCTTATCTAGTAAAAGCGTTTTAAGGTTTAGTACGTTCACTCTTCATCATCCTCGTCACCACCAGCAGCTTTCTTGGCTCCAGCTCTCTCGTTCCTTCTCTTGACTCTTCCAGGTCGACCACCACCGAATGGACTGGTCAGAGAAAAGTCAATGTGTTTCTGCGAGTCTACCTTCACCATGAAGGATGGAATGTTCACCAGTTGCCTCCCAACCCTAAAAACCGAATCAACGCCATAAGCTCAATAATCAGCTCTTGTAACATTAAAACTTATAACACAATAGATGGATCCACACAAGATTCTATAGCAAAGTCAAGCAGGACAAAACCTAATACATTGACACAGTTGACTATGTTGTTCCCAAGATCATACCAATTTCTAAAGTCTTAACATTTCATTACCTGATGTGCCTTTGTCGGATAAGGACACGAGCGTGGTGAATGGACTTAGCCATACCGGACTTGAAGACAATTGTCTGGAGACGACGTTCGAGGAAATTCTCAACAGTCAAAGCAAGAACGTAATCGAGCTTGTTCTGTGATTCATCAAGAAGACCATTCTTGTTCATCCTCCTAAGAAGAGCTTCACCTTGAAAGATCCTGCGAGGGTTCTTCTCGTCAAGAGTAAGAAGCTCTCTCGCAGCGTTACGGATACGGCTAAGCGTGTACTGAACTCTCCACAGCTCTCTCTTACAACGAAGACCGTACTCTCCAACAAGCTTCAGCTCAGCGTCAAGACGCTCCTTCTCGTATGGACGTCTTGGCTTCTTGAAGGTTTTGCCATCTGCATCATCAAACTCAACGTTAACAATCAAACATCTTTACATAAAGATCACATGCAAAACAGAGAACCAGACACAACAAAACAGAGAACCAGAAACAACAAAACAGAGAGCCAGAAACAAGAAAACAGAGAACCAGACACAACAAAACAGAGTAATCTGCTGAATAATTCACATAGTAAGTGATTTTTGGAGCTAAATTTCTAACAAACAAAGAAATGAAGAAACCCTAATGATCCTTTGCATGCATAGATAATTACCAAATGATCCTTTTGAGGAAAGGAAAATTATATACGAAAACAGAGAAAAAGGTGAGATTTTTGAACAGTGCAGAGAAATAAAATGAGTGACATAAACAAAAGAATCAATAGCTATAGCATCAGAACTAAGTGATACAAAGATGATCTAACCAATGGACTGAGAAAAGAGTAAAATTCAAAACAGAACAAAACAGAGTGTCTGAATCTAAATTCAGGTTTGGAGGTAAAGAAACTATTTTTTACGAAGAGATTAAAAGGTACAAGTTCGATCATATCATAGAATTGAAGATGGAGAGGAGAGAGAGAGAGCTCACAGTTGCGGTAGAACCTGACTTGCACCATGGCTGCTGCTGTTGCACAAACCTAAGAAAACACGACGATCATAAGAGGAAGACGAGAGTGTTCGTTTTATATTATAAAAACCCTAGCGCGGCTTTAAGGCTTAATCAGCCTGTTTGGGCTTTATCACTTTTAATTTAGCCCATTGGATTTAGTGGCCCATATCTCGTTTCGTTTGGCCCATTAGATTTGATGGCCCAAGTCTATGTGCGATATCCTTAACACTAAACAAGGATAAAATTTGCGAAAAGAAGCTGAGAAATGAGCGGTGATGTCACTGCAAGATACTCCTTCCAAGATTTCTTGGTCTTTCTTCCGACCAAGGTGACTGCTGGACTTTCGATACTGTTGTTGTATTCATAGCCGCGACGTTGATGGCGTTCTTGTCGGCTCATGCTTGACCAGTCATCGTTGATACCCTCTTGGCTTGTTTCCCGACAGTCCTTCTCGCTTTATCTCCCGGCATTACTGTTTGTTGTGCCTCAGTCGATAGAAACATGAACAGTTTGGTTGCACGAGCAAAGAAAGAAAAAACACCGAAGCCTTGAGAAGCAAGAAATAGAGTATATTTTACAGAGTTTGCATGTGGTTTAACTAGTTAACCAAGTTAGTTACTGATTGTTTTCAGTTTAAACATTCAGTAAATATGTTGTTTTTGACTATGATATCAAAAATGAAGAAAAATCCAGAAAAATAAAACTTTTGCTAAACAGATAACTAATTAACACCATTACTTTACGACTCTGCAAAAATCACTATGAAGTTACGTTCTTCTGATTCTCCTTCACACCAACTTTATCTTCTTTCCTCCTAAAACAAAAACACAGAAGACAAAACTTTCAGCAAAAGCCACAATTTTTCGAGAGATTCTCACACAGAAAATATCTTGAAACTGCTTACAACTTGATTAGTGAAGCTGGTCTTTCATATCCTCTATCTTCTTTCTTTTGACCCTTCAAGATATCTTCTTTTGACTCCATCTTCCAATTAGCTTTAGTCAGAGATTCACCTAACAACTCTGCAATATTCGTCGCCATTGCTTCAACCTTCTCCACAAACGGAAAATTCTTCTCTTCGAATTGATTAGACAACCAAAGATACATAGACAAAACTTGGTGTCTACTCTCCAAATCCAACAGCTCTGTATCGTTTCTAGCAGAGCCCTTTGGCATCCCCATCGCTACATTAACCGGCATATCTTGGCTGTAAGAAGAAGCGAACCGATATAAATGGTACATTGCTTTCGGATTCCTGATATTAACCGGTGCAAAACAGAAGTTAAACCGGTCTTCTAGAGACAATCCTTGTACTTTCTCCAACATGTTTGCTACTTTCTTGACATGATCATGACGGCACAAGAAGTAAGAACCGTCGAGTCTACAATGTTTCCCAAAATGCTCCAAGAGCTTTGAAAACGCCATATCGGGAACTTTTGCAGCGAAGAGCTCAATCTGTTCAAAGAAAGGGAATAAACCTACTTTTTTAACTTCATCAAACGGTTGTTGCAAACACTCAATTAGGTAGCTTAGATCTTCCAAGTGTAATGTCGTCGTGAGCCCATCTGGATATCTGCTTCCTCTCCTTCCAGCTCTCCCAGCAATCTGTTTCACTTGTGAAGCCGGTACCGGAACCATCTTATCCCCATTATACTTGCTCAAACTGTAAAACACAACTCGTCTTATGTTAAGATTCAATCCCATCCCAACAGCATCGCTAGCAACCAAAACATCGTACTCGTTCTCTTGATCGTTAAACAGATTCGCTTGCTGTCTCCTCGTCTCAGGAGGCAATGCACCGTAGATAACACAGCAACGGTGGTTTGTATGTTTCTCTATAGCCATTTTAACTTCGAATATCTCTCTTCTTGAGAAGGCAACAACACAATCACCTGACTTTACGTTTTTAAGTTCTCCTAATAAGGTCTTACCTTCCACGACCAACGGTTTGAACCTCTCGTAATGCTCTTCGACTAACTCGTCTCCTGTCTCTGCACACATCTTACGCACAATCTCCAAAACACTCGGGTCACCACACAAATGAATCTCATCTGCTTTTAAACCAAGTAGAGCTTTTGTCCAAGCGTGACCTCTACTAGGATCCGCCATCATCTGTATCTCATCGATCACAGCAACTTCGTATAACTCATCTGTAGACACCATTTCAACAGTACAAGAAACATGTTTCGCGAAGGGGACATGTTTCTTCTCTTGTCCAGTCAAGAGACTACAATAAATCCCTAGAGCATTTACCTTATCGAAAACTTCCATAGCTAACAACCTAAGCGGGCTACAATACAACCCGTTCTTTACTTCCATAAACCGTTGCAAAGCATTGTAAGTCTTGCCACTATTGGTCGGTCCACAATGGTAAACAATCTTACGCTTCATAGCTCGAGCAAAAGGAAACCAAGTCGCCGGTTTCGTGAGATCCGCAGAATCAACAACACTCTTGAAACGCTTAATCTCATCAGGAAACTCTTCAATACAAAACTCAACAAACACAGGGAACAGAAACTTAACAGCTTCATCTGTCGGTCCAACACGAACAAGATCTTGAATAACCTCAATCTCACATTTCTCAAAGAAGAAGTCCCTAAACTTGCTAACAGCAGTAGGAAAAAACGATTTCCCTATATAGATCCCAAGAGCTTGATTAGCTGCCCAACCAGACTGAGCAAAATAACCGAATATCTCATGTAATGTATCCCATTCACTACGCTGAAGCTTAGCACGCACTTCATTTCCCTTAAGCTCTTTATAAAACTCCACAGGATCATTACACCTAGCCTTTAAAGCAAGAGCAGCTTCACTATTACCAACCACATCCGTTTCATTAACAGCTGAATCATTCATTAAGCTTACATGTACATCACCTAGCTCATTAATCACACCTTCCTCATCATACTCATCACTCTCAGAACCAAGACTTTCTTCCACATCGGACTCAACATTTTCACCGTTATTGTCAACCGTTGACGAAAAGCCTCTGACTTTACCAAACCCATATCCGTAATCATTCCATGGAAAGTGAACACGAACCTGACTATCCCAAGCAAACCGTCTCGTGGGCAAATCGGAAACAAGAGATTCACAATGGGTTTCTCTGAAAGTATGAAACTTTCGGGTGGATGAGAGAATCCTAACTCTGGAACTATACGCTCTACGGAGAACTGCGGCAACGCCTCTCGCCATTGGTGACGAACTAGGGAATGAGAAATTGAGAAAGTGTAGTTTTTTGAGGCTCTGTTTTAGAAAAAGTCGCCTCCTTTTTCGTATTACTTCAAATGGGTTTTGGAGTTTTGAGGGAAGGAATTAAAAATAGTAAAGAAGGTCGAAGCTTTAGTTTCTTTAAGCGTACCTGAGAGAGATGCGGGGGAATTGGTGATGGGGAGGGCGTTTAAAGCGAGAAGAGATGTAAAACCCTACGACATTTCTTCTGTAGCGATTCTTCTTGAACATTTTAGATTTCTCTCTATAAAGTTTTTCTCCCGACTAAAGTCGCAAAAAATAAATTTAACAGAGTGATATGACTTTTTCTTATTACAAACACAGTAAAAAAGAATTTAGTTTACTAACAACAAAGAAAACAACAACAGAGTGATATGATTTTTTTTAATTACAACCACATTTAAAGTTTTTTTCTTTGTTAATAGTTACTAAAATAAATTAAATAAATTTATTATTAAATTATCAATTAAATTCTCACATTTTAAATATTTTATTGAATTGATGTTCGAAGTATTTTTCTTTAAAAAAATTAAGTAAATGACCATCAAAATTTTGGTCAGTTTGTATAATATATATCATTTTGTATAATATATATTATATTACTTTTCCGTTTTTATGTATATAAATTTTTTTATATTATTATAATTATTAGTTGAACGTATGAATGACCACATGTTAGATATATAGTGTGTATGGTCGATCATATTCTATAATCATGATTTTTGAATTAGTATGACGTTGTGAAAATAGAACTTTTGATTAATCATATGAACAATAATATTAATTTTATACTTCACTTTTGTATGTTTTTCATATCTGATTATGTTCATATTATACAAACGTGCAACTAATTATTAATATATATATACATCCTATATAGAATTATTATCCGCTTTTTAGTTTTTATATATAATGGCTAAATTTTTTGGTTTTAGGTCTGGCTATAGTAATTGATTATTCCTATTATTAATAATAACAATTTCAAATCTTTATAAGTTTTTATTCCAATTCCACTAAATTTTGGTCTTATTTATCATTATACGTTGTTTCATCTTAGTAATAATTGCATACAATGGTATCTTCCGTAAAATAGAATACTCTTTATCTTTTTTTTATAACACTAATTTGTATTAAAAAATAACTGTTGGCTCAACCCAACCAAATGTTTGGAAGAAAAGGTCAAAACTAATGATCCATACATCACATACCAGTAGGTACATGCAAAGAGAGAAAGATAAAAAAAGATCGAGGCTGAAATCCTCTTAAAAGCTGATCATAAGGTTGCAACTGGGCGATGGAGTTTAGCCCGCAACAGCATCCAGAGCCAGGAGATGATGAAGCCAGACAGGACCCTGGCAAGCAATATAGGATTGGAATCTTTTGTCTCTCGTGACACTGATCGCAATTGCGTCAGCGGCTCTGTTTCGCGAAACTGCAATGTGACTAAGGTTCCAGTCACTTATGTGAGACAAGTTCCAATGTATTCCGGATGTGAGGGTATTGCTGTTTGAAAATACCTCCGCTTG
>KE154057.1:43833-66250 GCA_000411075.1 Sisymbrium irio | reverse complement strand
ACTGCTCCACCAGAACTCTCGAATAGCACTCGTAAGTTTATCACAAATGTTCTGTGGGAGTTTGAAGACAGACATTGCATACACTGGTAATGCTAGACACACAGACTTAATAAGCACTTCTTTAGCTCCCATAGATAGAGTTTTGGCATACCAACCTTGGAGTCTACCTTCGAGTTTTTCCTTGATAAAGCTCAATAAGAGTCGTTTAGAACCTTGAAAACACTCAGGTAGGCCGAGGTAGGAGCCATCTCCTCCTTCTTTCGAAATACCGAGGACCTCTTTTATCTCATCTTTTTTGTTGGGGGGATCAGGGATCCAAAAATGATCGAGGATTTCAATGGATTTATCATCTGACCAGAGGCATCTCCATACAGTCGTAGACATCTTCTTACTTCTTGACAGTCTGCAACATCCGCCCGGAATAAGAGCAAACTATCATCAGCAAAGAGCAAATGATGAACTGCGGGACTTTGTGGAGCTATTTTAATTCCTTGCATTCTCCCTTGGGCTTCTGATTGATTGAGTACATTGACCAAGGCTTCAGCACAGAGAATAAATAAGAAGGGTGAGAGCGGATCCCCTTGCCTAATACCTCTTTCAGGCTTGATGTAGCCGTGAGATTGCCCATTTAGGAGGATTGAGTAAGTGATTGTATTAATGCACGCCATGATCCATCTGATCCAAGTTCTGGAGAAGCCTAATTTTTCCAGTAACACCTCAACAAAATTCCACTCAACACGGTCATAGGCCTTAGACATATCGGTTTTAATAGCAATGGAGCTTTCTCCTACAGTCTTATTGGTACGCAGATTATGTACCAACTCATGTGCTATAATAACGTTGTCTGAGATTAGCCGGCCAGAAACAAAGGCTCCTTGGGTATCAGAGATGATATCAGGGAGGAACACTTTGAGGCGATTGCATAAGATGCGAGAGATGATCTTGTACTGAACTGGACAAAGACTAATGGGTCTCATATCTTTCATGTCAGAGGGATTGGGAATTTTTGGCAATAGACATATTTGAGTGTGGTTCCATCCTTCCGGTAGAGTTGATGTTTGAAAGAAGGTTTGGATATCTTTTGTGATTTTCTCCCCCACGATATGCCAGTACTGTTGGTAGAAAAACCCGGTAAGACCATCCTCTCCCGGTGCACTACTGCCTTTGATACCAAACGCTGCTCGTTATATCTCCTCAGGTGTGACTTGACTTGTGAGAGTCTCATTCATTGCTGGAGTAACACGGTTCTGGAACCCCGCAAATAGAGATTCTAGATCATAGGGGTTCGAACTCATAAAAAGATCACGAAAATAATCTGATGCTATGCTGCCTTTAGAGCCCTCTGAGAAATGCTCCACTCCGTTCTCATCTTTGAGCATGAGCACCTTATTGCGGATCTTCTTTCCTTTCACCACATTGTGAAAGTATGAAGTGTTCTGATCACCTTCACGAAGCCATTCTTCCCTGCTTCTTTGTCTCCAAAAAACTTCTTCTTCCTTGTATGCAGTTGCTAGCTCGTATTTGAGCTGTCTCATGAGTCGGGAACTAGGGAACCGTCTCGAGATTTCATATTCCATCCGTCTTTTGAGGTTTTCAATATTGGTTTTGGAATTCATGTTAGACCGTTTCTTGAGCTTGGAGAGTTCTGTTCTGCAGGTTGCAAGTATGTCTATCAAACTAGTATTTGAGTCACCATTCTCACCACACCAGCCTTTCCTGATTGCTTCCTCAACTCCTGGTTTATTAACCATTCTCTTGTCAAAATAGAATCGGCCCCTACCCGATCCTGTAGTTTCCAGGGCAAAGCTTGTTAAAAGTGGACGATGATCAGAAGCCCACATATCCATGTATTCAGTAACTGTCCTTGGGAAGAGATTGAACCAATCGTCGTTTCCAAAACTTCTGTCCAGACGACATTGGACCCATACTCTGTCTCTCCAGCCAGCCCATGAGAGAGAGTTCCCAGTGAATCTTGTTTCCTTCAGCTTACATGCCTCTGCCATGTTTCTGAAATCCCAAAAGGTGCTATCATTCCTTACAGCACCACCAAATTTCTCGGAGCTCTGCATAAGCTCGTTGAAATCACCTACTAAGAACCATGGTTCATCTCTATTGATTCCAATATTGATGAGCCTGTTCCAAACTTCTTGTCTTCTGCTTCGAACCGGGTCTCCATAGACACACGTCAAGTAGAATACTTGTGTTCCTACAGACACCTTAAGGTCGATGATCTTTGTATCCAAGCAAAGGACTTCGACTGTATAGCTTTTCTTCCACATTACGGCCAAACCTCCACTAAGACCAAGAGGCTCAACAGTAACTCCAAAATCGTAACCCAAAGTAACACGTAAATCTTCAGTAACCTTGTTTTTTTGTTTAGTCTCCATGAGAAACAGAAAATCAGGGAAATACTTCCTTCGTATCTCCCTTAGGCGACGAACTGTCTCGGGGTTTCCCAGCCCTTGACAGTTCCAACTCAAAATGCTCATTGGGATGGCAGCGGCTTCATATCGGAAGCCACCGTAATGTCTTTTGTTTAGAACACTTTGTTACCGGAGTCTGAACTTGTGTCTACTAGCTTGCGTTTAGAGGATGACTCCTGTCTAGTGGAAGACTCAGGAGCGTTATCCGACTTGGGTACAGACGGATGATCAGATGAGCGTGCAGAACGTGAATGCCTTTTCCAAGCAGGAGGTCTGTTCCTTGGTTTTTGACTGGCCTTAGGGTTTCCGGAAGAAGAGGAGGGATTGTTACATCCCATTCTAAAGACCGTTGAAACCTTTGATAGGCCAGGAGAAGTGAAGCTAGTAGCAGGGGAAGATTCTCTTTCCGGGCTTGGGCGGAGGAAGTGATCAGGAGCAGATGCCGCAGGAGACAAACCAGGGTAAATGGATCTTTGAAGACGCGAGCTTGCCTCATCATAATTGAATACATGGCCTTTTCCTTTGTTTATATCTGGAGTTACTTTTGTGTGTACCACTGTATTCCCGGTATGTGCCTCATCGATTGATTGTTGCACACGGCATATTCGAGCATTCCTCTCGGTTTCATTGGAATGAGAGATATACAGGAGAGCCGCCTGACGTTCTGCTGGAGGTAGTTCCGGAAATAATTTGGGAAAACCTGGCGGTGCATCCAAGAGATTGGGGGATGCAGGCTTCTCAGTGACTCGTTTTGCAGGAGCTCCCGAGTTCCTTTTCCTCAAAGATGGACATACACTCTTCTCATGCGTGAGTTTGAAACAATGGAAACATTTTTTGTAGATTTTCTCAAACTCAAATTCAATGACCACCGTTTCTCCTGAAGGTAGAATAAGGTTCTTGGCCGGTAAGGCAGGCTTATCGATGTGGAGGGAGATTTTGGCTCGAATGTAGTCAGTGAATTGAGACACCTTTGGATCGTATGCGATTTCAACCACATCTCCAATCTTTCTTGCCAAAGTGAACATGGTATCCACTGTAAAAAAGTTAACAGGGATATGCCTGATCCTGATCCACACATCGAAGGATGACAGGAAATTTGGTGAAGGAGAAGGGGTCCACCTCTCCAGGATCATGGTCCAATGGTTGTAAGACCATGGTCGGTCTTTGAGAACAGTAAGCAGATCTTCTTCTCTTTTGAAGACAAATTGAAAGCGGTCTTTTGATAGAGCTATGCCACGTACCCTATCATAAACCCTCCATGCCGTCGGCATATAGGATATCATTCGGGCCATAGATTGGCAATCTGGGTTCAGGAGGCGGCCAAGGATGCTATTCACATTTTCATCAATGACCTGAAACTTGGGGTCATCAGAGAGTCTGATGGGATCGTCGTCAACCAGGGACATTGCTTGGATAGCCTTATGGAGGTTGTCAGCCATATTGGAGCGTACGGTGGAGGTATAGGAGGATGCCGGAGATACTTTCGGTAGAAGATCACTTGACGTCGAAGAGAAACTGCATTCAATGTTGCAATATTCCGATACAACTTTAAAGGAAAGCATGATTTATACTAGAAGCTTGATTGAGAAGCAATTGGTGGAAGAAAAGAAACTAGAGTATCTTTTTGCAGTTCTTTGGAAAGTTGAGGAAGGATCGATCTCGAAAGATTTGTAAAGTAGCCAAAAATACCGTTGCAGTAATTGCCGGGTAATTAATTTTCTGCACCACCAGGTGCGAGGAAAGGAAAGAATGCAAAGGTGAAACCCTCTATTCTGAATAAAAGGGCCTAAGCGAAAGAATGCATGTTGCTCGAAATGCCTTCTTCAAAAAATCTTGCTTGGAATACTCTTTATCTTGTATAGTAATTATGCATATACTAATAAAATAGAGTAAATAAAATAGAACTGTTATGAGTAAATCTATTTTATCACGTTCTTAAATGATATTTAATTATTTATTTAAACCTCCCACAATTAGAATGTCATAAATCTAATACGAATATTAAATAAATTTTCTTTAAAAAGAGAAATTAGATCATATGTTCATATATTGGGCCAAAATTAATAAAAATATACAGATGTAATATAGCGAGATAAGTCGAATGAAATCACCTTATTACGAATAGTAATTTCACATGCGATTGATATAATAACTATTTCCTTCACCAATAGCTCTTCATCCACCACTATCGGATACTTGCCTCCTCTAGTGCAAAGACGTATCCCTCTTCATCTGAATCATAAACAGAATTATATATAATCATACTTTGGAGAAGAGAAATATAACAGTCTTTATTCATAGTTATCAGTTCAAAGTCAAATCGTCATCAGTTAATCGTCATCGGTTGCCAACAACAAATATAATTTTGATTTTATATGTAAAAATTTCAAGACTTGACAGAATGTCAACTCTATCTCGATTTACTATTGACATAAAATGTATGTATATTCATATAAACATAATATCAAAGTTTCAATGTAAAATTATGACTAATTTCTTTTATATATATATATTTACTTTCTAACTCCACCACCTTATATATTCACCAAAAAACTCATTTATTTTCTTTTCTCACTCTACTATTTCTCTCTGCTTTCTTTTATTCTGATGTTAAAAGGATTTTATTTTCCATTCCTTGCTCGATTTTTTTATTTATGTTCTTCGGATAATAAGTTCTGATAGAGTCGGTTTCGTCTCCATACTTTGTTTAGATTTTAATTTTGTATTCTCTTTTTTTTTTTCTTTCTTTCATTTAGAATTTTTCCCGCAATTTGTCTTATTTTGTTTGATTTTGTGGAGACTTTTTCCCAAAAAGCTTATGTTTTATTCTTTACTGACTAAAATGGTGACTAATTGGATTGAAGTGCAGAATTTTGTTCTGTAAAAGTCTGTAGATTTCTTATGTTGTTTAGGCTGTGATTATTTGAGATTTTTACTGTTAAAATTTTATAATAATGACATTAGAAAAAAAAGTTGGCTGTAACTTTTATAGTTTTTGTCATTTTTCTTTTTTAAAAGCCTCAAATTCTGATTTTTTTCTAAAGTCATAAAAAAAAAGGTAGACTTTGATTTGACTTTTAAAGACTGACTGTTTTTAGGAAAAGAAAAAAAAGGTGCTTAGTAAAGTTATTAATTTTGGAGATTATTATTAATTGTAAGGCTATTAAAGCCCACAATCACAGCATAAATTTTTCCTTTTTTTGTAAAACCTTGTACGGAGATATCGTCAAATCGGGGTAAAACTTTCAATTCAAGCCCACTAGTAAGCCCAACAACTTCTTCTTTGACATTTCAGCGTTTGTTAATTAGCTTCTTCTTCGTCCTACTCTTCCAAACCTCTTGCTTCTTCTTCTTTTGTCTTCTTCTTTGATTAAATCCCCAATTCCAATTTAGGGGTTTCGATCCCAGCTTCTTTTTCTTCTTCTTCTATGGCATTTCGCATCTTCCATGTGCGCTTCCCATTAATGACATTTGCATAGCTTACTAGTAAGCTTGCTTCTTCTCTGCAACCGGTTCATCCTTGAACCATCACTGATTACACCTTCCTCTTCTTCTTCTTCTCTCCGGCAGATATGTTCAATACATATACAAACTCATTTCAATGTCCGATTAGAGTCAGGAGTTACAATGATTACTGCACTTTGCTCTCGCAGAGATCCGAAACTCACAGGTCCAGATGCTCTTGTGCTAGTTCTCGCTCACGCTGTTGCTGCTGCTACTACTCAACACCATCTTCTTGTTCTTCCTTTGTTAAGCCTAAGGTATCGATAAACCCTGGATTCGTGCTTTATGGGCTCAGACAATCCACACTTATTCAGTGGCCAAGGAGGATGCTTGTTGATGTGGGTGTGAATGTTGGTAGGAGTCGTCTTCTGGGTCGTTGTGATTCTGAGGTTTACTCTTCTTGTCGTAGTGGTGCCACTAGTAGAAGGAATCAGAGGTTTAGGCTTAGGGCTTCTGATGAATCCAAGGAGTTTTGTCTTGGTGGTGATGTAGAGGCTATGATTTCGTTGTTGAGTGAGGAACTTATAGATGAGGATAGAGATTGGAAGTTAGTTAGCAGAGTTGAAGAGAAGAGGAGAGTGAGGTGTGGTGGTGAGGTTAATAGAGGAAATGTGAGAAGAGTTAAAGTTGAAGTAAGTGATAGTTATGGTGATGGAAAAAACAAGAGAGCTGAACTAGTTGGTAGACGAAATGGGATTAGTGAGGATGTGAAGGTAGAGGAGAAGTATGATTGTGAACATTGTGGCAGGAGGAAGAAAAATTCTCAGTTGGAGAGTGAAACTCGGCGTGGTTCTGAATTGGTTGCTGGTGAGTCCATTGGGGAAGTTTATAGGAGGAAGGAAGAAAGAGAAGTTCGACCAACAAGGACAAAGAGTTCGAGTTGTTCATCTTATTATTCACTTGCTTCTTCAGGGGAATTCGAGAGTGATACTGAAGATGATGAGGAGGAGGATGTGGAGTTTCATCGTGAAAACCTGAGAAGTTCAGAGAAGAAGTTTGTTGAACAGTCAACCAAAGGAATTAAATCTAGAAAGGAAGTCTCTCAAATGCATTCGAGAAGAAAGAGAGATGAGAGTTCCAATGGAGTGGGTTCGAGCTATCACAAGCAGGAAGTAGGAAATTCAAATCAGGGAGTGACTTTGAACCAGAGAAGAAGAAGAAAGCAGTCTAGTCAAACTGGTTTGAAAGTATCTGAATCGATGGGAAATTTTAAAGAAGATACGGAAATTCATGAGATCCATATCAACGATGCGGAGACGAACTCCCAAAATCAAAAGATCTTTGGTGAAAGGGAGGACAATAGAGTCCACTCTATTGTTATCGACTCTGAAAGAGAAAATATTCAGAGTTCTCAGCAGCAATTCAAGGAAAGATTGGGGGCTCGTTATAGCAGTGAGGAAACGATGTCTGAAATGCGCAGAAGAACCAAATATGGCAGTAGCCAAGAGGAAGATATAAATGTAATCCAAAGTTTTCCGGAGGCCACAAATAATCAGCAACCTCCAGTGGAAGAAAGGATATCTAAGGGATATGGTATGAGAATGAGTACTGAACGTTTCTCTGAAAGCTCAAATATTCATGACATAGACATCAGAAATACACATCTCTTGCAAAGGGAAGAGCAGAGTAGAATCCAAGAAGTACAAGCTGGCTTGGTTTCTGGTTTGCAATCAGAAAGGAGGCAGCAAGATTATCATATTGAACCAAATCCCTCGCAAAAGATGCACTCTGACAGAATGGTTGATCTGGTTTCAAAGGAGACGAACTCCAAAAATCAAAAGATCTTTAATGAAAGGGAGGACAATAGAGTCCATTCTATTGTTATTGATTCTGAAAGAGAAAATATTCAGAATTCTCAGCAGCAACTCAAGGAAAGATTGGGGGCTCGTTATAGCAGTGAGGAAAGAGTGTCTGAAATGCGCAGAAGAACCAAATATGGCAGTAGCCAAGAGGAAGGTATAAATGTACTCCAAAGTTTTCCGGAGGCCAAAAATAATCAGCAACCTCCAGTGGAAGAAAGGATATCTAAGGAATATGGTATGAGAATGAGTACTGAACGTTTCTCTGAAAGCTCAAAGATTCATGACATAGACATCAGAAAAACACATGTCTTGCAAAGGGAAGAGCAGAGTAGAATCCAAGAAGTACAAGCTGGCTTTGTTTCTGGTTTGCAATCAGAAAGGAGGCAGCAAGATTATCATATTGAACCAAATCCCTCGCAAAAGATGCAATCTGACAGAATGGTTGATCTGGTTTCAAAGGAGATGCAAGGTTCTGAAACAACACTCGTGCCTCCTTCTTCTCAGCTGGTAAGCAGAGGCTCAGGACAAAGTTATGGAACTGGTGGAGCGTTCATTCAAGAAAGTTCTCAGGTAACTTCAGAAATTGGTTATCCCACTGCCTTTGAACATCCAGGACCAGGAGCTTTTGTGAATAGTCAGTCTGCTGGAGAACTGATGGGATTTACAACACACGAAGATGCTCTGGGTTCTGCCCAGAGGTTAGAACAGTCATCAGAGAAATATGTTGGAGAGTTTGTGAAAAAGGCCAAACATGAAGCTTCAACTTCAACGACCGATGAGCGAAGGGATGAAAGCAATCAATTGAAGAGGCAATACTCAAGGCGTTCATCTGGTGGTTCAGGAGCGAAGGGGCCTTCAGATGATTTGTGGGTCACGGATTCTGCTCAGGAAACTCCTCAACCAGTAGCCACAGAAGGCAATGCAGCAGAGGGAAATGCAAATTTCAAAAGAAGTGGAAGGTCCTTGTGGGGCGTTATCGCCGATATTGCTCGACTTAGGTGGGGCTCACGAGCTGGAAGCCCTGACTCGAGTGCAAAGCCCACTGGAAAGAGTTCACCCAACGAGTCAGTTAGCACTGCAACATGGTTTTCTGGACGTGAGCATGACGGAAGCAGTGATGATAACACAAAAGCGGATAGATTATTGCCACAGGAAGCTGCTTCCCCACATCAATTGGAGGCTAGTCAAACCTCGTCAAGGAGCCGATTTGAATCTTCTGATGCGATGGAGCTGAAACAGCAATCTGGGAGGCTTGAAGGTGTAGTATCATCACTGTCTTCGACAATATTAGAAGGCGGCTCTGCAAACTATCGCTTGCCTTCCACATCTGGTAATCAAATTGTTGGCTTGGATGAAGAAGGCAGAGACTCTGAGTTTCGGGTTTCTGAAACAGCTTCGACAGAGGTGCCAATGAGAGTGCCCAGTCGAAACCTGAAAAGATCTCCTGCTGTCAAGGATCCTTCAGAATCTAGCTCCACTGTGCTATCTAGCGATCAAAATGTTATTGTGGGAGAAGGAAGACACTACCAAGCTCGTGTTCCTGAAGTGGATGCAGTAAAAAGGCCGTTACAATTTCCAGATCGCAACGTCAGGTCTCCTGTTGTAAAAGAACCTTCACAATCCCTCCCCAGCATGGTATCTGGCAGTAGTAGCTTAAGAGAGCAGGTGGAACAACAACAACCTCTAAGTGCAAAGTCTCAGGAAGAAACAGGTTCCACATCGACAGGCTCCCCATTGAAACAGAGGAAACTTCAGAGGAATAAACAGGTTGTGAGGGACAGTTTTGAGGAGTGGGAAGAAGCATACAGAGTAGAAACTGAAAGACGAACAGTTGACGAAATATTCATGAGGGAAGCGTTAGTAGAAGCTAAGAAAGCTGCTGATCTGTGGGAAGTACCTGTTGGTGCTGTGCTTGTGCATGACGGGAAGATTATTGCTCGGGGTTTTAACCTGTAAGTTTAATCTTCTGTGAACCTTCTTTTTTCTTTCTATATTTTCCTGTTGGATTCATCTAACCATAGTCTTATGTTTCAGAGTAGAGGATCTTCGGGATTCAACCGCCCATGCAGAAATGATATGCATTCGAGAGGGTTCCAAAGTACTTCGGTCATGGAGGCTCGCGGTAATCTTTTCTCTCTCGCTCTTTCAAACACCTCCCTCATGGTTCACGTTTGTTACATTGCAATAGCAGGAACAGTATATATATGAGCATAAGAGTTTAAGTTGTGGCGTTATGATGACGTGATATCAACGATAACTACTCAGGGTTTGATAAAGTGGATCGATAAGCAAACTAATTACGATAATTTGCTTATTCTTCCAACAGGATACAACACTATATGTAACACTGGAACCGTGCCCAATGTGTGCGGGAGCAATACTTCAAGCAAGGGTCAACACTCTTGTGTGGGGTGCTCCTAATAAGCTTCTCGGGGCAGATGGTAGCTGGATCAGGTACCAAACTACCAATAACTTCTGAAACTGAAAACGTTGTTCTGTAACATTTGCAGTGTCAAAATCATCCGAACAAATTTATGTCTCAGGCTGTTCCCTGGAGGCGAAGGAAATGGTACAGAAGTTTCAGAAAAGCCACCGCCTCCAGTTCACCCGTTTCATCCTAATATGACAATCCGGCGCGGAGTTCTGGAATCAGAATGTGCTCAGACAATGCAGCAGTTTTTCCAGCTGAGGAGAAAGAAGAAGGACAAGAACTTAGATCCACCCGCTCCTACCGCTCATCATCATCCGTCGAAACTCCTCAACAAGATGCATCAAATCTTACCCTTTTTCTGTCTATAGAAGCTTACGTCCAAATCCTCCGTGTTTATATATGTTTAACGCTAAAGAAGTCCCTGCAGAGTTCACTCACAAAGCCATAGGAAAGTCCGTAACCATCCCTCTCGCTCTGGGTGGTGAGGGGACTTTCTCTGCTTCCTCAAGATTTAAGATTTGCTTTCTGCTGTCGCCAATTAAGGACTGCGGATTTCTTACTGTAAGTTGCCGTCTAAGAAGCAAAGGAGGTGTCCAAACTAGCAACCATGTCAGCTCTGCATGGCTTTCCGATTTGTCTGCTCTATCGGAGCATCTGTTTATACTTCGTGGTGACTTGTTTCTCCAATGTAGAAGATAACTTGAAGTGAATGTTGTTGAGATTTTCTTTGATACTTGGCAAAGAGAAAAACAAACTTTTATTGATTATCAGAACTGAATCTGACAAACTGTTTTACAATGGAAGCGAACTACTTTCCTGAGAGTAGAAACAGCGAAGAAACCTACTTTACTAGAGTAGCAGAAGCGAACTGGGCAACTTTGAAACTGGAGGCAACCGGCAACTACTACAGAGTTGTAGATGAAAACTGTGAAGCTTATAGGGTTGTGTCTCCAGATGAAAACATCAAATCCAGTAAACATTCAAGTTCTTGGGGGTTGATCTGAAGAAAAAAAAAAGATGAATAGTTGTTGAGTTTGTTGACTAGCTTTGGATGAAACAAATGACAAATTCAAAAGTTTGTAGCTAATTAGTCATCGATCAAAGTAAATTACGCAACTGTATTTCTTCGATCACGGCCATTTCATATAACTCAGATGCAGGCACCATTTCAACTGTACAAGAAACATGTTTCTTCCATTGAAATATATATAGGAAACAAAGGGTGAGAACCAATTGTAATTTTGCTATTCTCATATTGAACAAGTAAAAAAAAAACTGAGATTTAAAGAGGGAGAGATCAGATGTTTGTCAATTTTGTCATGAACTCTTCTCTTCCAGTGAGATCTGTAACTCCAAATCTTCACTTCCTCTCTTGATATTAAGTTTCACCTTATCACCAACACTATACTCATCCAATATCTTCATCAACTCAGCTTTGTTTTTCACCTGATTAAGCCACATAACCAAAAGCAAAATCAGAAACTCAGTTCTGAGAAAATACAACAAAGGTTCTTCCTTTCAAGAACAAACAAACCGACACTTGAGAATAAGCGCGCTTACAGGTTTCTCATCAACTGCAACAATGATATCTCCAAGTACTATATTACCAGCAAAACCCCGAGATGTTGGACGTAACCCTGCTTTTGCAGCCAGACTATCTCCAGGTACCTGCATTCACAATCATTGAATGTCAGAAAACAAAAGAGCAGTTTCAGGTTTTAGAGTATGGAAGTGTTTGCATACCTGAAGCACAAGAGCTCCATTACGAACATTGAGTTGATTAGCTACTTGATCGGGGGCTAATTCTATGTTAATACCAGCTCGAAGGACCTGTAACTTAATATTTTTAGTAACAACATCAAGAAAAGAAAACTAAAGAACGGATTCCGTGTGTGTGTGTGTGCTTACTTTGCTGAATTGGATTAGTTGAGGAACAATCTTCAATACAGTTGATGACGGTATTGCAAATCCGACACCAGCAGATGTTCCTGTTGAAGCCAAGAGTGAGATTTAATAATGGATTCTTACAAAAAAATTTCCACAACGAGTCACTTTAAATCACCTGTCTGTGTGTATATGGCTGTGTTGATCCCAATTAAGTTTCCTTTTGAATCAAGCAGAGGACCTCCACTGCAATATATATTGCAGAATGATCCGTTAATAAAGACACACACAGGAATTGTTTTCACAAGAAGAAATTATAATCCCCTTTTGTGTGATTATTACCTGTTTCCCGGGTTAATGGCTGCATCGGTTTGAATCCCACCACCAATGGTAACACCGGTTTGGCTAAAAATGTCACGGTTAAGACCACTGATGACACCAACCGTAAGGGTGTGGTCAAAACCAAACGGGTTTCCAATTGCTAAACACTGCTGCCCAACTTTTAGAGAATTTGATTGTCCAACTCTGATTGGTTTCAGGAGTGTTTCAGGTGCTTCCACCTTCAAGACAGCAAGATCCTTAGTACGATCAGCACCGACAAGTTTCCCTTCGAAATTCTTCTGTACCCTTCAATATTTTCACATATGAGCAGACATGAGAAACAAGAAGAGAGACAATAAATGCTGAAATGATTCAAAACTCACCCATCAGATGCAAGAATATTCACACGGCCAACTACATCACCAGGGCTTGGATTTCTTGAAAGAGCATTGCCAATAACTGTTCAGAAAGATACAATATTATCATTTCGTCTTACAATCTGAGGTTATCTCAGGAACTTGTACACTCAATCTTACCGTGATAATTGGTCACTATGTATCCCTGTCCATCCCAGACTACTCCAGAACCATTTCCTTCGGGTATCTACGGTTGAGTTTTGAGAGAAACTGTGTCAAGTCAAAACAATAAATAGTAACAAAATAAAAAAAAAGAGATTTCGTTTTTGGGTACTGAGAAACATTACCTCAACCACACCTGTCATTTTGAGCTGAGGCCGTAATGTCACATCAAATATGTTGACAACAGAATAAGTATTCTTCTCAAACAGTTGGACAATTCTCCCCTGAAGCAGAGAAAGAATATATGAATCTTAGTGTAACCATAAAAAAAAACCTGAAACTTCGATTACCATTATCCTTGTCAAAGAAAGTAACCTCGGTGGGGAAAAGAGGCCCCGCTGGGAAAACAGGTGGACTAACATCTTCTACTGCCGCAACAGATGGATCGCCAAGTGCTAGGGCTGTAATAGTTCAGCAAACTATATCACTATGAATCGATGAAAACCATCTTATTATAAGCAGAAGTACTGAAAGTGTTCTGTGAAGGCTAGATCAGATCATGATGGGCCCATGTTCTCTACCAGAGAAACAAATCCTATTAGCCATTAGCTTCGATACTGATATATATTCTTCATTTTTGTACGTCTAGTTGAAGAATACTAACCCTACTAATGAAAATTCCTTTCTAATAAGAGCTTTGGATCATCAGTATCTAAGAACTACAAATGCTCTGAATGTGACAATGAAGCTCCTTATACAGAATTTGCCTCATCAAAATGTTGAAAACAAAGCAGTAGAAGAAAAACGAATAGCTGAACAAGGTGCAGACCTGATAAGTACCTTGAAGGATTATAGCACAGATTCATGAATACACTTGTCAACAAGACCCGCCTTGTCGTTGCAGGAACACTTTTAATGGCTAACTCATGCAAATTCGACTTCCAATCTCGACCAACCCTAACATATAGAAACAACCAAAAAGCTCCATCAACATCAACTTTTTCCAAGTAACAATCTCAGGAAATAACCTTTTAAAACAGAAATAAAGAAACACTCTAATGAATGAATGTCCCAAACAAGTTCCAATAAAGATTGTTACACAAGTTAAAGCTTAACGGTGAAATTTCACTACCATCATTGAATTTATGGGGAAAAAAACTGAATAAGGAAGCATGAAAATTGACACCATTCTTAGCATCACACCTAAAAACATGAAAAGTCATAATCTTTTAAGGAACCCAAATCAAAAGGGACAAATTTTCAGAGAACAACAGAACCAAAATTGGCTATGTAAGAAGCTAAACGCTCGCTTAAAGCAACATGAAAAGTCACAATCTTTGAAGGAACCCAAATCGAAAGGAACAATTTTTCAGAGAAAAAACAAAACAGAACCAAAATGCAAAAAGAACACTCTCAGTTTCAGTTTATGTAATGATTACTTTACTGAAGAAACTGGTCGGTCTGAAACGACGTCGCCTTGAGAAATTCTGGAACATGCGGAGGAGAGAAGCTGTCGTCGACCCACAAAGTCATTCTCAGGAGAAGTGATCGGGTCAGGTCGCAAAGAGCAGGAGGCAATCACCTGCTGCATCTTTCTGCGACAATATATTTTTCAAGAAACACTGAGACCAATCGATCTGACAAAAGCCTGGATAATAAATTTCAGTCTCAGATTTTTTTTGGTAGCTGAGGCAAGAATGAAATACCGTAATTACCCCTCAATTCAGTTACATCATTAGTGAAAGACTAGTGTCAATTACATAGCAGTTTCCTTAAATTTTGAGGTACAAATGCAAACGCTCTCTTGACTTCTTTCACATAGCTCTTAGCATACACTTTTGTAACTGCAATTTAGTCTCACATTTTGTTTTGCAAGTAAAAAATAAAACGAACAACCGAGAGGCAATGAACAAGTCTCATCACTCAAATTTGCAAAGTTCATATTTATCTTCTCAGAAGGCAGAGAAAGGCACGTGTCATTGATAGCTATTGTGAGATGAGAAGAACAAACAATTGGGAAATAAAAGGTTACTACACTAGCAAAACTGTGAATTATGACTGTGAATTACACAAACTAGCAAAACTGAAAGATAAATAGCAAACACTAAGAACTCAAAAGAATTCGACTTTCAAGCACATGATCACACGCAAGAATGTGAGTGTAAGCAGTACACAGAAACGCTGAGAAACCCTTTAAAAGCTCCAAATCGATTAATCAAAATGGGCCACTCTAAAAATTCAAAAGAACTCAACTTTCAAACATATAATCCCGAGCAAGAATGTAACCAATAAAAATGAAATATTAATTCAAAAGAGTTCGACTTTCAAGCACATAATCACACGCAATCATATAACCAATACAAGGTAACAGTGAGAAACCCGGGGCAAACACTAAAAACTCTAAAAAAAGTTCGACTTTCAAGCAGATAATCACAAGCAAAAAGCAAAAATGTTACAAATACAGAGAAACAGTGAGAAATCAAAGTTAAAATAGACTCACGGTTGTTTCTTCCGGGGGAAGAAAGTGCCATATCTACAAACCAATCAAGCCGTAAGTCGAATAACAGAGAAACGAAAAACATATCAGTTGGACAAAATTAAAGTCAATTATATAAAGGATATCTACTTTCCATTGCTAGCTTGCTAAAAGTTTAAAAGGAACTAGTAGTCAGCCTTTCCAACTCCAATCTTATCAAAGAAACAAAACCCACAAGGTTAATTGCATTCCAAGAAACAAATAACAACCGCGACAGAGTATTTAAAAATGAGGAAAACAACAAAGAAATAATATTTAGTGTCCACGGTAGCTTGTTTATCCCTAAGCCAAGTATCTAAACATGTTAGGATTCTCCTTGTCCCTCTCCAAAAAATCTCTGGTTATTAAGTCCTCTATACGGTTTTTGATGGCTCTGATATCAGGCTTGAACATCTGGCTAAGTTGCTCGACACAGTCAGAAAGAAGTTGTTGATGTCCCAATACTTTCTTTCCCTTCATGATCCTGACAATGGTAGCATCAATTGTATAGCGCCTGTCTCTATCTACATCTTCAATGACTTTCTTCCTTTCATCAACAAGAGGGAGTGGGAGAGGGATCTTTATCCTGGGCATTCTAGCGGTGAATTTGGAGTTGAATTCAAAAAAATCAGTCTTGGAAACAGTCTCTGTGGCTGGCTTCTTGATAAGAACTTTGTATTTAGCACATGACAAGGAGTGAAGCAACCGCACTAGCTCTTCATGGCTTAGGTTCAGTTGAGTTTGGATGTCAGTGTAGTTCAGTTTGTCACTTGTGTTGAAAAGCAGAAGCACAGAAGCTTGGTGAGTCGACACAATCAATTCAATGGTCTTTTGATCGAAGTTTCCGTTGATGTGACACTTTCCTAGTAAGTGGATCCAAGTAAGTTTCCTACGTTTCGTTTTTGTTTCGTAAAACCCTTTGAAATCTTCAACACACTTGACCATTTCACTTGGTAGATTCACTCCACACGTTTTGTAACTTGGCCAAAAACCACCTGTGAGAAGAGTGACTGTCAAGTCTATTTCTGGTTTTACAGCGACGTTATTAGCAACATATTCAGCGAAACTGTTTTGGTTTTCTGTTGACAAAGTCAAATCCGTCACCATTCCCTCCATCTTGAAAGTGAAATGCCCACCAAATTGTTGCTTGAGCTTTGTAATGATTCTTATCTCATGATCATTATTAGCACCACGATTTGATAAGAGCCTACGTGCCAGCTTCTTCCTGTAAAACTCTGAAAAAAGATCCTTGTCATCACTTATATAAGCGAGGAATATGACCACCTTCTCAATATCTTCATCACTCAGATCCTCACTTGCCCTTTTCTTGAGGATAATGCTTCTGTGACAAAATGTAGCGAGTGATTCAGCAGTACTTGAGCTTCCATTGACTGCTTTGCTACAGAATCTCTTAAATGCCTCTTTCAAAGCCTTGTCAAAGATGGTTTGGTTCTCAAAAGACTCAGTGAAATATACCATGTACTCATCATGTAGCTCAATCACTTTTCTGATAGCAGCCTGATTAGTTGCCATGTCTTCACCATCTGAGTCTGCCACATGCTGCTTGAAGGTGTTTGCAATAGCTTCCAAGCCTCGCGCAATTTCACAGAACTCGGGATGCTTTTTCTCAAAAAGCTTATCTGTATACACTGCAAGCAACTCATGTACTACTTGCTTAACGAGCTTTGGCTTACTGCTCGAGTGAAGGTAGTGAGTCACTCTCTCCTTCTCCTTCTTTATACATTCTTCATACTTGAGAATGTAAGCAAAGAAAGAATATTCTTGAATCCAGCTCGATGCCTTGCGAGAATAGTAAGATGATGTACCTTCAAGCATGATGCTCTCAAAACCTTGTTCGTATCTTTCCATCTTTCCCATTCCAATCTCTACATAAAAGTCTTTAACGTTTTCCATTAGCTCCCTATCAATATCCTCCCCTTCACGCTCATAGTCAACTAGAGCTATTACAGCTTCTTTGACCTTGCATTGTATCTTGTCATAAACAAGGTCACGGAAGCATGTCAAGCCAACTTCTTTCAGTGGTAAGAGTGATCTCCGAGGAACAAAGTAACGGTCAAGATAGACGAAGATCCCGTATAGTAATTTTACCATCTTTTTATGGATAGACCATCTTTTAACCAGCACTCTCAGAAACATACATTCATCGTAATAATTATCAGTTAAAGCAGGCAAAACTGTTGAGTTAATATATTCCTCAACTACTTCACGATACTTGTCATAAAGCTGGTTTGCGTATTCATGGGGAGGTTTCTGGGTGCACATATCGTAGACAGTCGTGTACAAAACCATAAAATCGTAAGGACGTTCATATGCCTTCTCCGAATATCCTTCCAGAAACGGTTGTAGCTTAGTGAGACCAATCTTCAGGGTACACCATCCTTGCTCAAAGGCAATAGTCTCGGGTCTCATGTTAAGAATTGATATGTGAGAGAGAATCAAAACCCTGAAAATCGTTTAGAAAAGCATATAGAGAGAAGGAAGTCAAGAGAGAGCTTTGACAAGGGCGAACAATGATATCTTGTTTAACTCAAACAATATGTTAGCTCATATATACAATAGACACACACAAAAAAGGAGGAAATAATAAACTCGATATAAATAAGAAAAGGAGAATCCCAATTCTTTTCGCTTTTATTTTATAGTACAGATTAAGCTAGTTTAGTTGGTTTTTTAATATTCCACCGACTTTTTTTCTATGAGAATTATCATTGTTTGGGAAATCCTCTATATATATTAATTTAAAATATATATTTTTAGAGAATAACTTTCATTTGTTTATTAACTTTTATTTTCAAACTTGAACCTTTTGAGGTGTCTATAATTTCCACCCAGGTGCAAGTTTTTCGAAGTTTAGTGGTACTCTAATTTTCAATCAATTTATTCTTCAAGTCTTTTTTTTTTGCATCAATTCTTCAAATTTAAATTTCGTATTATATGATTTTCACTCATTTAATATTGATATAATGTAATAGCTAAGGAGGCTTTTCTCCTTTTCCCAAAGAAAAAAAATGTGTGTATATATATCATATGGACTGGTATTTATCCCAAAAACTCAAGTAGATTTTACATTGAGATTGTAAATATTCATGTCTAACTCTCTATTTTTCTGATATTGTTTTTTGGTCGAATAATATAATATTGTTCACTTTAAGCTTTTAAAAACAAGTTCATACACTTTATCTAAATTTATTTTATGATTTTTTACTATTGTTTTTCAAAGACCTCATTTTCTGACTTGAAAGGTATTTTAGTTTTATTATAAATCTTTGTCATACCAATCTAATACCAATTATTGTGATTGTGAAAATTTATTTCTATCTCTTTACTTTCTGACTAATAAAATGTAGTCTATTTTCTGTTTTAGAGGTAAACCAGCATAAATTCACTTTTTAGATTTTTTTCTCAAAAACCTCGTAATAATTAAAAGTGAACATCTTTTTATATATTAGATATTTTTATCTAAATTTCCAATATGGAATTTTGTCGTGAACATCCAAATTATTTACGAGAGGTGCTCAACGTTTAAGTATTTTATCACTATTTGGTTTAGGCCACTTGGATTTTCACAGCATTAGTAAATAAAGATTTCAAAAAGTGTTGTTAATCTTAATGTTTCACATATAAAGAGAACGAGAAAACTTAGGTTAAAAGCTATTGACCAAACTTCCGAACTTGTGTTGCGTGGGTTAATAAACCCATGCTTTATTTTTGGACTTATCTCATCTTGAAATTTGTTTGTGTTTATCCGGTTTTTAAAATTTTTTTACCACGAGATCTTCATTTCTACATTATGTTTTTGCATGTCTCAAACTTGGAGACACACATAGCAAGCTTAAGCAATGGATTCGATTTTACCGATGCCCAATTTTACTTCTCTTGTAAGTATATTTTTTTCCTCAAGTTAAACTATTGTTTTCTACGTTTTAATTGGTCATTACTTGCTTATTAACGAGGATACGGAGTATGATTTTTAACGTTAAACATGTCGAACAATAAATCTTTCACTTCTCAATTTCTCATGATTCTCAGAGTATATATGGTTTGACACTTTAAGATGGTTTCGCCGAAACTAAATTCTAGTTCTTTTTATTTCAGATACAGATTCGACCATGTTACTTATATATAGAGATATCATGGTCCCGACTATAAAATTAATTATAAGCTTAATCAAACTATCAGAATTTTGCACTAAACATACCCTCAGTTTCAAGTACACAGTAAAAACTTTGAATTTTGAATCACTCTGAAGTTAATGCCTCAAATTTAAGAAAAATGTGCAAAATGAAAACGAAAACAAAGTTCAAGAAATCATATCTTTCGTGCAAAACTCTCCACTTCTCCTAGAGACATTGGTCGTCGTAGACCTACGCATCACTTTCCGGTCCAATTATCGTTTCCCCATGAACACATTTCTTCTTCTCTAAGAAACTTCTTCCTTCTTCTCTCCATTCTCTCTCTCCATCTCCCTCTCTCTTTTTGACTATTTCTATAAATCTCTCCTCTTCTCTTTATTCTTTGTTGGTTAACTTTATGCTTTTAATTATGGATAATGAGAGCAACAACGTAGAAATATTCGATGACGTCGTTTTGCCAGGGTTTAGGTTCCATCCCACAGATGAAGAACTCGTCAGCTTCTACTTGAAAAGGAAGGTTCTACACAAATCTCTACCCTTTGAACTCATCAAGAAAGTCGACATCTACAAACACGATCCATGGGACCTCCCAAGTAAGCCACAAAACTCTTAATTTATAAGTTTTCTACAAACTTAAGGAAACCAAAGTTCTGAATGCATTTTCTTGAACCAATGTTTAAAAAGAGCTTGCGGCGATGGGGGAGAAAGAGTGGTACTTTTACTGTCCAAGAGACAGGAAATACCGAAACAGCACGAGACCTAACCGAGTAACAGGAGGTGGATTCTGGAAAGCAACCGGAACTGACCGGCCTATATACTCATTGGACTCGACTCGATGCATCGGTTTGAAGAAGTCACTTGTGTTCTACCGTGGTCGAGCTGCTAAAGGAGTCAAAACTGATTGGATGATGCATGAGTTTCGTCTCCCTTCTCTCTCTGACTCTCATCACTCGTCGTCGTATCCCACTAACAATAACAAGAAGCAACACCATAACAGCAATAATAAAGAGATTCCTTCAAGCGTAAGTCATTCGTAGTTGCCCTAACTTGTTACACACGCATGAAGAAGTAACTTTTCGTGTTGGGTGTTCGTCTTCAAAGAAGGGTTCATGTTTGTCTTTTAATCAAGGCTATTATTTCTTTTGTAGGATGCTTGGGCTATCTGCAGAATATTCAAGAAGACAAACTCGGTATCATCACAAAGATCAATCCCACAATCTTGGCTCTATCCAGCGACTCCTGAGGCTAACCAGTATAACTCACAGTCACAAACCGCAACTCTTTTTGCTTCAACAGACGTTTTCAGCCACATAGCAACAAGACAAAACCTTATCTCTTCTCCAGTAGACGAATCCGCAAGCTTCACAGAGTCAGCCGCTGCTTATTTCGCATCTCAGATGCTCGGAGTTCCGTATAACACAGCTAGAAACAGTGGAACAGGGGATGCACTGTTTCTAAGAAACAGTGGAACGGGTGATGCTCTCTTTCTGAGAAACAACGAGAATAACTACTTCAATAACTTGGCCGGAGCGTTGACTCATGAGCTTCCGAATGTAAGGTCAATGGTGGAGTCTGGTTTCGGGACGACAACGGGCAGTGAGATGTCGGCAACGTCATATTCCACTAACAATTAAGATGTACTGTTAACACTTGAATTAGTGTAGGACATCGCTAATATGTATTAATTTTTAATTATCTTATTAATGTTGCTTTGGTTTTGGTTTCTTGAAGACCAAAAAGAAGAAAAAACTAAGACTTAACTTTGCTTCGTATAGCTTTCGGCCTTTTGAAGTAACCTAATCTTGGAAAATGTAATTTTCGTTTAGTTTTTATTTTATTTTATTGAAGACTTTTGCTTAGTTTTATGTCTACGTAGTACTGTGATTTTAATGAATCTATGTTACACAAATGTCAAGATGGCCGAGTTGATCTAAAGTGCCAGTTTCAGGTCCAACAAATATTAAATTTAAATTTCCTAAATACTAATGTTGCAAAAAAGAAAACGAAAAAGACATGTCGTTGAAGAATAAGGCAAAACCTGTTAGGAAAAGGAAAAAGCGGAGAATATTCTTTGGCTATAAATAGAAAACGTCACGTCTACAACAACATTCATCATCTAGCACAAGAGAGATTAGAGGCAGAGAGAAGTAGAGAATTAGTGCAAGAAAATAAAATCCCTAAGAGATGAGGATAATGACTAAGGGAGCTGTGTGGAGGAACACCGAAGATGAGATCCTCAAAGCCGCCGTGATGAAGTATGGTAAGAACCAGTGGGCTAGGATCTCTGCTCTTCTCGTTCGAAAGTCAGCCAAACAGTGTAAAGCTCGCTGGGATGATCATGAGTGGCTCGACCCTTCCATCAAAAAGTCTGAATGGACAGGAGAAGATACTGAAAAGCTTCTACATCTTGCAAAACTTCTGCCTGCTCAGTGGAGAACTATTGCTCCTATTGTGGGACGTACACCATCAGAATGCCTTGAGATGTATGAAAAGCTCCTTAATGCAGCAGCATGCACTAAGCACTAGAATTATATACGAAGCAGCTGATGATACACGAATATTATACGTCCTTTATGATATTGATCGCATCCCAAATAATTGTGTAGGATTAAATTGCTATCATTTTTTTTTTGTCAAGCAGTTTATTGGAGATGAAAAAAGAAAAAAAATTAATACTTTTTCCGGTTTTGATAAGTTTTGAGAATTTTTTTTCAAATTAATTATCGTTTTAATTTTAAATATAAAAATATTAATTTTTACTTTTTATAATTACTTTTATTATATAGTATATTTTAGGTGAAATTGTGCTTAAGAATATAATGCATAATGTTTTTGTATTGAAAATATAATATAACTAGATTTTAA
>KE154057.1:4474-19901 GCA_000411075.1 Sisymbrium irio | reverse complement strand
ATGACATGGATTGATACTATTGGTTTCCTAATCTAATATTAATTTTATTTTTTGTTTAATAGAAATTTATGGGTAATTTCCTTTTATGTATTTCTATTAATAATACAATTATAAAATTATTAAATTTAGAAAATTTCTTAAATTTGATGATGACATGGATTGTTACTATTGGTTTTTTAAATTTTAGAAAATTTCTTAAATTTAATGATGACATGGATTAATACTATTGGTTGTTAGAAAAAATTAATCCTATGTGGACACTCTTAATGGCATTTAGCCTCAACGTTTATATATTAATAGATGTTTTTAATACATTTTTTGCATAAAATTTAATATGTTTTGGCCGAACATCGAAAATGAAAACCCTTTTACGAGATTATCATCCCAAACCACTACACCACAGTAACCTATAACAATTGTACATTTATTTTAATATTCATACATATAAAATATAAATATATTTATAATAAAAAATATTAAAAAATTAATTCCTAATTATTCTCCGATTAAACCTCGATTTTTCATTAATTTGCTAACGCGTAAACTCGAACACGGGTTATGACTACTTTGGGGTGTTCAAATTATTATTGTTTTTTTTTATCATCTATTGTATTATATGAAATCAAAGAACTTTAGACTATTATATTAAAAGATATATATTCCAATACAAAAATTCTAAAGAGAGAAACATTGGTCTGCCAAGAAAAATAACTCTTGATTAGAAACAAAAGTTTATTTTTCTTTTTTAATCGTTAAAAATAGGTTTATTACTTTCTGTCCACAGAATCAAGCAAAATAAAGACAACCATAAGGTAATTGGATCTATGCTATTAGTTTTTTTATTTTATTTTTGGCAGCATCAACGAAACTAAACAAACACTAGTTTCTTTTGTTCATCATGTGTTTCTTACCTGCACGCAGGCTGCCTTCGAATGAATTCGCGTGCCAAATAACAAAACAATTTTTGATGTTTTTTATAGATTATAGATTAATAAATGTTAGATTATAATTGAGTTGGTTTGTATAATTAAATAATTATGTTTGCTAGTCAGAAAAGTATATTAGGTAGTTACGCTTTGTATGAGAGTCACAAATAGGAAGAGACACATCTGTTCGTGTCTCAGTGTATCAATATGTCTGATTCTATTTAAGACACAAATATTTAATTGTAAATCACAAGTTTTCATCAATAAATTTCAAGTTTCGGTTTTACATTCTCTGTTGTTTTTTCTTTTCTTCTTCAATACTCTAACAATAAATACATATACATATTATTAATCTATATATATATATATATATATATATTAACTGATAAGCCCTCAGCAACAGCTTGGATGGAGGTTTAAGACCAAACTGCTTCAGATGCTCTATTCAACGTTAAAAGAAAAAGACACCAATCTTGGAAAAGTTCTAAGGGCAGCTGCCAAGGCTGTAACTGAAGCTGAAGCTGAGGCTGCAAGGCTGGCACGTCTGGCTGAGATGAATGCTAAGTGTGATTCAGAAGAGAAGAAGAAGGAGTCTACATAAGCTGAGAATCGCGCTGTGAATATGGCGAAAATAAGAGCTGATCAACGCCAAGCTCGAGAGCAAAAGCAGACCTAGTGTTAAAGTGTCAATTAATGTTGACGTTAACTTTTTTTCTTATTGCTTCATATATCTAGTTTGAAGTCATGTACAAGAATCTGCTTCAAGAAGGGTCCTGTATCACCTCGAGGCATAAACAGTTTATACAAGAAAACTCAAAAACAGCTGCATGTGGTTCGTAAGCCATGTTAAGGAATCAGCGCAGTAAAAGAATTCACACCCTCGTTGATGGCACTGTGAGTTTTAATTACAATACCATCAGGACTAAATTTGTACTTTATATTATTACTCCAATTTATGCATAAAAATCTACAAGTCAAATACAAAATTTCTCTCAACAAGGGAAGAGACAAAAGGAAGGATCTAAATGTAATCTTCTATTCACAAAGCTAATCTTAGTCAACTTATTATGACACCAAACCAAATGATCTTTCGTCAGTTTGGACATGTTCAAGACCCTTGTCACAAGTTTCATGTCCACTTGTGAGAAGAAGTAAAGCACTTGATCTTCTGTTGAACCTTCGTCCTTGTGCTTTTGGAATCTTCTTATGATACATCTCTCACTCTTCAACACATCTTTCAACCTCTTCTCCTTCTGCGTTCACACATCAATCAAATGACAATAAAAACCGGTTAGCAAATCCTTTTAAGAAACTAAAAGCTTTGTGCTTCGAGAGAAACAAGAACTTACATTTAGAAGTTCTGCTTTAACCTCAGCGAACATCTCTAGATCTTCTGAGTCTTCTTCATGATCCGGTTCTATTTGCGATTTGGTTCGAGATTTCTGATCATGAAGTGAACTAGCTAACTTATCAAAACGTACAAACCGCCAGAATAATCGAATCGTTTCCTCCATAATCTCCACAAGCTGTTCGCTTTTAATCGCACCGTCATCGTTTTCCTCGTAGTCTCTTCTTCTTCCTTTCCTCTTGTCCTTGTTTCCATCTTCTGTTAACATAACATCAACGAACGTTCTCTCATTAGTAACAAAACGTTTACATGTACTTGATATAGCCAACATTTCAAGAACCGGTTAGCAACTCCTGAACCGGACAAAGAATTTAAGTAAGTTTCGGTTTATGGGTTCTTAATTACCTCGAATAACCGGGACTTGAAGGAGATTACGAAGGACACGACGTTTCTTGATATAGTGTTGCACTCTAGGCTCTTCGAACGGCTCGTTTTCAAGAAACCTCTGAAGCAAAACCTGAAACTGTTGAAATTCTCCGGCGACTTCGTTGTACCGACGAGAACCGTACACATCGGATTCCAGTAACTTAATGGCCTTTTCGTATTGCCAGTGAAGTATCTCCCACGACAAACACATGTGACCAACGTATACGTTCTCCAATTCTCCATGAGTTTCTTTTCTGAACTGAACCAATGGTTCGGTCTCCGGTTTCTTCGGTTTCCATAACCGGAGATTAATAGAGAATATCGATGAAAAGGAAGCATGGGAAGGAGAAGCTCCAACGGTCGAGGGGCTCGTTGATTGAAGAAGCCCTTCAAGAAAAATTGCCAAGAATCAAAGTTAAGTTGAGGAACCAAATAAGAAAAATAAATAATACACAAAAATGTCCAAGAAATTTTGTAGAATTTAAAATTAGCACACACATGACACATGTCACTAAACAAAATGATTACTGACCTACTAAAACTTTCAAAATCTAATTTGTTACTAAAAGAAACAAATTTGGGAGTAATTTGATTAGAAGAAAAAAGAAAGGTAGGTTCCACTAGCAAGACTTAAGTTAGTGGAGAGTGAAAAAAAATTAGGTAAAGAAGATCCAAAAGAGAGCAATGCAATAAAGAAAAAACATAAAAGCTAACCCAAAAAAAATGACACATTTGGTGAAATTGGCCAATAAAGACTTGCATGTGTGCATTGGCTTTAAACAAAGTAAAGGAAAAAAACAAATTGGTTAGACTCAGTTTTCAATTCCCAAAGCTTAGCTTTATGGTTGAAGCAACATTTATCACGTAGCATCTACATGTGATCTACTTATCTAAGAAAGGTAAAGAATATCAAAATGTCATATATAAACTATATACACAAATTTGTAACCGGTTTAAATTTGAGCATGACACACACATATGTCAAAGATCCCGTTCTAGTGTCTAACCCAAAACAATAAATAGAATAAAAGACTTATGGTTAATCAATTAATAAAGAGTGTTTGTTGACACTAATATAAACTACTAGTAGTATAAGAAAACACTTAACTTCTTCTAAAATGACAAATGTAATGTTCCCTAACCATCTTTATTCCATGTAATTAATAAACTAAATCTCAACAACAGCTTCCAAGAAAACATTTAATTAAAAACTAGTAAGAAAACCATAAAGCCTCATTAAATAATGGCTAGCTTTTAGGTTTGGTGCAATGTTCCACTTCAAAACGCGTAATCAAACGCTAATTAGAGGAAAAATACAATTCTATGAGTAGATTTCGTGGGACCTAATGGTTTTATACCCCAAAAAAATTCTAACTTATAAAACACTGCAAAATAAGATAAAAACTAGTGTAGGCCAAGTAATTTGACTACCACTAAAAAAAAATGAAAATAATTTTATAAAAAAATAAGAAAATAGAGAGATTGAGAAAAACTTACCAAGAGCAAAAGACTTTTGAAAACTCAAGATATCGAGTTTTCGCATTCTTTCTCTGTAACTTCTATGGAACTTATGAACTTCTCCAATGGTATCAACTTGTTTAAACCTCTTCTCTTCTTCAATCCTCCATGGCTTTAACTCCTCCATGATCTTTGGACACTCATCTTCTTCTTCTTCTTGAATTGTCGGAAGTCCACCGATCGCTTTGACTTTCTTCATCTCCATCTTAAGCTGCTCTATCAAATCCTGATGCTCCCATAAACTCTCGAACCCGTTTTCATCTTCTTCTTCTTCCTCTTCTTCCTCTTCTTCTTCTCCCTCTGAGTCAGAACAAGAACCTGAAGACTTAGTGTTTTTACGATTTTGCCCTTTCTCCTCCGGTGGTGATGTTTCTTCTCCGAAGTCAGAATCTGATAAAAACCCATCATCATCGTTACTCGTGAACGTTTGACTCGAGTCCACGAAATCAGAATCCGATTCCCAAAAATCTTCCTCTGTTAAAAACCTGATCTTTTCTTTCTTGTCGACCACGGCGGAAGAAACAGAGCAATCCTCTGTTTTCTCAACCCTAAAAGTCGCCGACTTTGGCTTTTTTATAACCGGCCGAGACAGAGACTCGTACTTACTTGCCACCGTGGAAATGACCGGAGAAGAAGAACGCAAAAAACCTTTCTCACTCTCATCTCCAGAGTAATCCTCTGTTTTACCAACCCTAAAAGTCGCCGACTTTGGCTTTTCTATAACGAAGGTGAGATTCTTCGCCGGAGAAGGAGACTCGTACTTACTCGCCGACGTAGAAATAACCGGAAAAGAAGAAGAAGAAGAAGAAGAACGCAAGAAACCGTTCTCACTCTCATAACCAGAGCAATCCTCTGTTTCTCCAACCCTTAAAGTTGCCAACTTTGGACTTTCGACAAGGAAAGTGAGATTCTTAGCCGGAGACAAAGCTTCATACTTCTTCGCCGCCGTGGAAATCGCCGGGGAAGAAGACAAGAAACTGCTCTCGCTCTCGCTCTCAGTTAACGATCCGTAACCACCTTCTCTGCTTAACCTCTCGAAAGTATCCGTCTGAAACTCGAATTTGAAAACCAGTTTCGACGAAGATTCACTGATTTCTTCATCTTCATCGATCATGTTGGCTTCTTCGAAATCGGACAAAGGTTGTATCTTTGATATGTCGGTTTCAACAATTGAACCACTGTTTTTTTTGTTTATATATAAGAAAAGAAATAAATGAGTTTCCTTTTTTTTCTTTATTTACGCGTATGAAAGTATGAACACTAAAAAAAAGTAATAAATATTCATAAAACGGAAAATTAATTAATTAGTTTGTCTAAGTACCTGGAGAATAAGATGATATTGGATTGGGGAAATAGATAAAGAGAGGGAAACACGCATGATGTGATGAGATCAGATTCTGTAATTGATCAAATGGAAGTGAATCAGAATTTTCTCAAGAGAAGACATGTAATGGTACTTTTTGTTTGCAAGTCGTTGTTATGTCGGTCAAAAAAAAAAAATGTAAAGTGTCAATGAAACACTTAATTTGCTAGGTTGAAAAACTTCATGCAGAAAGTGTAAATTTGCAGAAAAAGAGACTTTTCACCTAGAAACCCAAAAGAAACGTTAGTGAAAATCGAAGGATGATGAGGATGACGATGATGCATGAATAAAAACGATAGATTTTGAAGTGAGAACTAACAGATGAGAAATTGAAGGGAAAGGAACAAGTGAGCTAATTTTTTGTTATTGTTTTAAAAAGAAAAAAAAAATTATAAAGTGTTCTTTGAGCTAATCTTATGGTTGCTTTGAACCATGGATTTCTCCACTCTGTTATTGGATGCCACATACACATCTATTACCACAATAAACACACAATATTTTTATTTTCACAAGATTTCCTTTATTTTTTGTCGTAATTCGGAGTGTTTTAGATATGAATCAGCCGTTTGACTTTTTCGGTATTGATGCCACCTTCTATTTTCTCATGGTTAATTGTCTTTTCTAGACAATTCATGTTTTGAATCTTTAAAAAATGGGCCAAAGTTGGAAATAAATGGCACAGTAAACGTGGAGTGAAAGGGAAAAATGTGAAAATATTTGAAAAGAGGCCCATTAATATGTTATTATTTGAGGGCATGGATATCGAGTTTGCAGCCTAACCTATTGCCCATGACACCACACGCCCATTAATATGTTATTATTTGAGGGCATGGATATCGAGTTTGCAGCCTAACCTATTGCCCATGACACCACACGATATGGACTGGACTTCTTCTGTGTACTTCATTGGTTCTTCTACGTATAGTTTTTAAGAATGGGGCAATTGGTGTAGTAACCAAATTTGAAACAAAAGCTATTGAAAGGACCATTGGATTTAGTTGAGCCAATAACCGTTTATTGGTGTTGATACTGAAGAAAAGTTACATGTGATACGATTGTTTAAATTGCATGGATAGACCCAAAAAAAAAACTTACTCGAGTATAACCGATGAAACCAACTTTATATTATACTAGATTAAGAAATGCGTGAAACTTGTTAAGAAATGTCTTATGAATGAGAACATGTTTGCAAGAGTTAAGGAGCGTAATTGCTTGTTCTCATAGCATCTGGAAGTAATAAGACACTATTCTTTACGTTGGACATCAAGAAACATTGGAAACGGTTTCAAGAAAACAACGGAGGAAATGAAGCTGTGGAAGCAACTTAATCTCATCTCATCTTAACAGTATGTCTCCTAACAGAGGTATGAGTGATGGATGGCAGCATCTTCCTATGGGGACAGTGGAATGTAATGTCAACGCGTGTTGGAGGAATCAGAATTATTTGTTATAATTATGTACTTATCTTTTTATATGGATCTAAGTTATATTTTCAAAATTTGTAGTGATATAGAACTAAATTACTCTATATTCAATTGCAAACTCCTTTATCCATTAAATTATCATAAATATTTTGATTGGCTAACTCAAATTATATGTCTCATAATATACTCAAAATAACAACTAAATTTTTTTCGCTTATTTTGTTTCTATGTCTTTAAACAACTACATATTCAAAATTTCAGATAAAAAAGAATGTGATTAAGACACATAAATTTTCTTCATATTTATATTTATAAAGTGTTTACAAATGCAAAATTTAAATGTATTTAAAACGTGTTTAATGTTTGACCGGCTAAAGTTTAAAAGAAAAATAAATTAAGGAAGTGCATTAGGTTTAGAGATATAAATCTTGTGAAAGATACCAAAAATAAGGTATAATAAATGGACCACACAAGAAAGTGAACTAATCTTTATTCCTTAATTTTTTTCTTTTCAAAATCCTGATTTACATATTCGTTTCTTTACCTACCACTAGATAAACCTTTATACATATTTATTTTTGTACTGTTCTACCGATATATGAATGCTTAAAATTCGTTGTAAGAGACATGGGGCCTAATTAACACCAACAAATATTTGTACAGATTTAGATAGGGTAAAAACATTATTTTTTTAGTTTTTACCATCACTTGCAAGATCAAGTTATTCTAGCAAAGAATTTTGCTTGAGCTACTTATCAAATTTAAGCTCCAACAATATTTTCAAATATTTTTTTTAAGAATATAATTTTAAATTTCAGTTTGAATTTAGAATTATTTAGGTTAACCACAAAATCTGGATATTGTAAATGAAAAAATAAATTAAAAATGATTTATGTTTAATGGATGATTTTAGAGATTTTAATATATGTCATAAGTTGACCGAAAAAATTAGATTAATTTGTAGATAGATAGAGAAGGTTCAAAATTTTATAAAGTGATCAACTATTAGTCTGTATTATAATAAATTTTATTTAGTTTAATTTATCGGGTTTGATTTTGTAAATCGAGTTGATTATAGCATTTTATCCAAAATATAAATTTGCTGAAATGGTGATTAAATCCAAAAATATTATCTAAAGTGGTTTATATCATTTTATGATTCTGTGGTCCTCTCTAATTGATTTTCAACTAAGGATGTTATCAAGATAGGCTTCACATGTTCCTTTTAACATTTTGTTTTTTTATTTTTTTTTTATTTTCATTTCACACGAAACTGTGTTTTATGCAAAGGTAGTGGGCAAAAGATTCACGAAATTTGGGCTTTGATTCTGCAAATCTCAGCTTTCTTTAAATAAGCATATACATATCTTCCGGGTTATGCCATTCAATGTCATGCATAACTAAAATTCCCAAAACAAAATACTAAATAAATATAGTGATTTTGTTGTTGTTGTTTTGCTTTTTGATTAAATGACTATTGCTTTTGCCTTTATTCAGTTTGTGATAGATTCATCAGTTACCAAATGAAAAAAAAATTGATTTTGAGTTAGAAGTAAAAAACTTAAATTTTTTTATTTGATCTAAATTACCAAAGATAAATTTACATATACGTATATACCAGTCTCATATATATCTTTTCGTTAATGCCCAAAAATATATGGAAGGGAAACTTCATACGATTTTTAAATAGAATTGGAAAATACATTAATTATTTTATTTTATTTTTATCTAGGGAGAAATACATACTTACTCTTGATGTGGATGAGTACTAAATGGAAGTAGCAAGGAAAGTGGGGTGTTGCGCAATATCAAAATTAAATTTAACTTAGAACTATTTAAATGAAAACTTAACTATTTTTGTGCTGAACTTGTGGACAAGTTGGACACTGGTATATAAAGGTGAGTGATAATCTGGAAAGGTTTAGACGTTTTTTTAGGATACTGCTGATTTTATAATAAGAAAAGCGTGATAAAAAAATGGTGGAACTATGTAATATATGTCATATTCTTTCATTTTTATATATGGAATTTGAGATTCTGATTTAGAATATGAAGTGTATACATATTTTACAGTGTCATTAAATGAATTTTTTGATATATTATTCTGATTTGATGAAAATGATTCATATTTCCGTAAAGTAATCAGTTTTTTAACACATTTAAAAAATTTTAAAATTGTAAAACATTTTTAATATTTTTACTATTAAATTAATTCTGAAGGCAAAAAATGTCCTAGGCCACTATTTTTATTTAAATAACTTTAAGTTTAGTATGTTTTTTGTTTGTAATTACATATTATTAATTAAAAATTAAATTCAAAATAAAAAAAATTCTAATAATAACTTCTTATGATTTTGGTTTTTAAATAATTTTTATATGTAATAAAATAAAAATAAAAATAAAAATAATGATAATGATGAAATTTTTTATGTCCAAATCAAATAATCCAAGTTTATATTTATAGAAAAAAAAGAATGATGAATTTTGATATAAAAATAAAATATAAAAAGTATAATTGAATATGAAATAATTGAGTTTATTTTATTAAGATGAGAGAAATATCTCATCAACCAATCACGAACTATTATTTTTTCAATTTACAGCTTAGCGTATGACTTTATTTAAGTAATTTATGTTATTAATTTTCAACCAGTTAAAATATAACATATGTCATTTGAATAACCTAATTTTTAAGTTTCAACATATTGTAAATTATCAATACAAATTTAGCCAGCACGATATCAATACTTTCATTTCATTGTAACTATTTAATAGTTGATAATTATTTATCAACACCCCCATTGTACATAACCTTAAAAGACTATAACTAAGGTTCAAGTATTTGTAGTCAAACCACTTTTGTAAATACAAATGTATAGACACAGTCGGGACCAACCTACTAATTAACGTGTAGTTTAATATATTCATTTATAGTAGAACTTTAATAAACTAATACTTATAAATTAATAATCTCTATAGATTATTTTTGTCTAGAGTTAAATTAATGTAAAATTAATAAAATAATAAAATAATTATTTTTTAAAAACTTTATATAGATATATGATTTCAACAATAATATAAATTAATAATTAGATAGATACATTTATACATAGATGCGATAATATACTAATATATAACTCTAATATTTGATTTTTTGTTCAAAACTAATATTTTATTAATATTTTATCTCTAATATTATTCATTATATCAAAAAAATTTATTGATATTTATCTTTTAGATTTAAATCCAAAACTTATAAAATTTTTTATACATGCTGTAAAAAGAAAAAGAGATTTAGACATGATATTTATTTTTATATTTCTAAATGCTTGAAAACTGTATTGTAATATCATTTTAATTTCATTTTTATTATTGTGACTATAATTATTATTTGTTAATATATGTTGAGTATATAAACATACATTATTTTTACAAAGATATTCAATTATATTTTAGTGTGATAAACATTTTTATTTTATAAATTTAAATTTACATATATTATTTTTATTAATAGACACATTTATATTTTTTTAGAATAGCCTCATTTTCGAAACAAAAATTAAAAATGGACTAAAAATATATTTTCTATAAATTAATAAATTAATATTATCGATAAATTAATAACTCTATAAATTAATAAATTTTTAAAGTTTTAATATTATTAATTACATAAGTTTTATTGTAGTTCAATTATGAGCAAATCAACATAAATATCCTTTGAACAAATGAAGTCTAAACGAGATAATGACGAGACAATGGTTTACTTGGGTGTAATTATTTATTTTTATTTTATGTCAATCCTTGGGTGTAATTGAATTGAATGTTTTGGTGGAAAGGTATATTACAGCACTTCATAGTAAATAACCTCTTAAAACAAATCTTTTTTGTCACCCCATTTAATTAGTTGGTGTCAAACTTTATTAATAAAATACTTGTGTCGTTTACAGTTTCTCAGTGTTGGATCTGTTGGTTATTTTTTTTTTTTGTCAAGACCTGTTGGTTATCACCTAAATTTGGCAAAAATCTCAAATTAAGGAAACTTAAGAAAATAGGTTGATGTAAGGTAATACTTCCGGTTAGGTGCCTTAGAAAGGTAAATCACAACCTTACTATATATATATAAGGGATATCTATCTTATGTGTTTATTTTGGTCCTGCCTGTTAATAAAAAAAAATTATCCATACCTAATTGTATATAGTTTTCTTATAAGTAACTTCCATGAAATTGGAGCATTATATAATCACGATATGTAATGGTTATGTACCAGTACCAGCACATTTAAATTTGAAAAATCTAGACATTTATGACAAAACATGGTGGGCCATTTCGTTTCAAGTCTACATGACTACATATGTCCATCATACACAAAGAAACCGTACTTTATTTTAATAAGTTAATTTTTATGCTGAACCATTTTTTTGTGGCTTTTTCTAAGAATAAGAACGAGTGACATTCTATCTTTTTTTACCAGTATTTATCAAAAATTTAGCGAAAAAAATATCAATAAATTGTTATTGCTTTTGTATATAGAAAGAACAATTTAGATTTATTTTTATTATAATATATGCGTTCATGTAACGAAACAACATACGTGCACAAAACTTTTAAAGCATAAAGGTAAAATAAAAAATTCAGCACGTTTGTTTATTTGTATGATAGCTCTACAATTATGTATTGTATTTCTTATTTAGCTCACAATTTATGTTTTCATTTGTTAACATGATAATTTCTGTGAAGAAAAAATATTAGGTTAGATAGTCATTTTTAATGGATAATTATTTGGTTTTGTTTTGATAATGTGTATTGATGGCTAAATTGTTACGTTACGAAAATAAAATATAATTAATAAGCGGTGCACATGGTGTATGGCAGTTAGGGCCATAACCTCAGCTTGTGTAAAGTTTTGACCCTACCAAGAATACGGAAAGATATTTGTGACTTGACAAAATATGGTTAAAATAATAATACTTACAAATATTAATTTTTATTGCTTAAATAATTGTAACAACCCCGTATGGAGATACCCATATCCTAATCTCAATTATTTAATATTCTTTTATTGTGAAAGCCGACATTTCAATACTCATCCCTACATTTCCCCAAATGGAAAGTTATTTTTAAACTATTCAATCAACTCAATGATTAGTGTTAGTGCCACGCCTTAACCCCTATTTAGAATTTGTCCAAATTATAAGTACGTATTTTACTTAGTTGGTGAGAGCCACACAAAAAATAGACCTTATTATAGAATATTGCATGCTACAATTAATAGTTATGTCTAACTTTAGTAAGAATTGTACTAATCTTCTCTAAGTAAAAAGGTATATGCGTGTTTGTACTTGATAAGTGAGAATAATTAAAACTAAGAATTTATACCAAAAACAGGTTATCGGAATGAATCCATGAGAAGGACATATATTAAACAAAATGATAGCTAATCAATCATTTGAGATTGAATAATAGATTACGTATCACATAATTCTAAATAAAAAATAAGGGGATCTAAGAAACAAAAAAGTACACATACATCGTAGTTTGATCACAAAATAAATTAAGAAAAAGTACTTTTGAAGATAAGAAACCAAATGAATGAATATTAGTAATCAAATGTTTTTTTTCAACAAATATAACATTTCAAATCAAATCAAATGTTTTACTAGGAATAATTAATTCAACAAATCATCTGACTTTCTATCTTTATGTTTCTTCATTAGAAACAGGATCACCGCATATTTATTCTTAGAACTTAATAACATTTTATGATTCATTTATTGAAATCCAGATTTAGTTAAGATTTTTTTTTAAATTAAAGTTTAGAATTAAATTTTTTAACAAAATGACAAGTAATTCGAAATGTTAAAGTATTATTCCTCATCGAGCGAGACATCGTCGTGGTAAAGAACATTTAACTGAAGCTGAAAATTAAACATTTTTTAATTAAATATTAATAAAAGTTATTAACGGTGATAATACGAGTGGCTTACTCTAAAGCTAAAAGCTTAATCTTCACTTATTTAACTTTGACTCTCATCTTTAAACTTCACGACGACGACGATCCGTTAACGTTACCGCCGTCAGCTCTACCGCCACCAACACCACTATCACTATCAAAACCACCTCCGCCGCTACTAACACTGTGATGAAGCTCGTTATTGTTGTTATGACTGTTAGCTTCACCAGCAAGAACCGTACCGCCGTTATCTATTTTCTGAACCTCGGTGGCTCCGGCGACGGAGAACGGGATAATATCACGGCGGCTGAAAGTGTTCTTGTTGTTGTGCATCCACACTTTGAGTACGCTTTTGTCAACTCCGACTTCATGGCAAAAATCTCTAACGTCGTCTTCGTCACGTTTCTGCATCTTCCAACCAACTCTCTCGGCGAACTCTTGCATCTTCTCTTTCTGAAACTGAGTGAACTTCGTTCTGAACCGCTTGCGAGAACCAGCTTGATTGTGGTGGTTGTGGTGGTGGTGGTGGTTGTTGTTGCCGGAGAAGTTGAGATCAGAGAAAGCTACGTTGTTGTTGTTAGTCCCAGAGAGAGAAAGAAGCATGTAAGATGAAGATATAGGCGGTGGAGAGGAGGAGTTAGGGCTACGAGGAGCTGCTTGTGGTTGAGGTTGTTGTGGTGGTGGTGGTGGATGGTGACGGTGGTGAGGTTGATACTCAATCGCGGCTGCAACGGAGGAAGGAGGAGGGATTGATGAGGAGTCGTTGTCAGGTTCACGGCGGTGGAAGTTACGGTGGCAACCACAAGCTGCACATTTGAGAGAAGTTGGATCGGTGGAGACTGACGACGGAGACGGCATGAATTCACCGCAACCGTCTAGCGCGTGACCACCTAAAGCCGCCGCGTGGTTCTTGAGACATTCTTTGTAAGTGAAGAGGAGAGGAGGAGAGTAGTGGTGGTGGTGGCGTTTGATGATACCGTTGCTGAAGGAAATTGGTTTGGCCGGTTGGATCCGGGTTGGAGTTTCCGGTTCTGGTTCAGGTGATTTAGGAGTTGGTGTAATTGTTGTATGAGTCGTCGTCATATCCATCATAGCTCAGAACATTAATAATGTTCCAAGAAAATGAAGAAAGAAAAAACTTAGGGTTTGGGTTTTGAGCTTTGAGAGTTGAGAGACAGAGACTATGGTATATGTGAGTTTCAGAGAGAGTGAATAGAAGAAAATGGAGAGAAGAAGCAAAAAAGATAAGTAAAAAGGTTCTTGAGCTTTTTGAGATTATATTATTTATTAATATAACTCTTTTTTTAACTTCCCCGACTTTATTCGTTTTTTGTGTATCTCTTGGAGGAAAAGTAGAAAATGATATGACGAGAGTGACGAATGTTGCTGAAGCAAATAAAGAAATTAAAAAGGACAAATATTAAATTAATGATTTTTTTTTTCTGTATCCCTTGAATTAATGTTTATAAATAGATCATGAAAATGAAATAAAATTTGAGGATATTTAAATATTAATAGAAAGGCTGTTGTTTTGTAACCATGGTTAGGTTAGTGTGGAAAGTCTAAGAGAGGTGGTGGGGGGCCACGAAGAGAGTGCGTGTTAGATTTTGCGGTGAAAAGCGTAATAAATGTATATAGCCACTGAGTTGTGTCTTGGACCTAAAGACAGTCTCATGGCAGAAGTCAAAATTAAAAATATAATAAAACGTCTTATGGTAATGGTTAGTATTTGTTTCTGCGATTTGCGAAATTATTAGTTTTTAATAAAGCATTTGCGAATTGCCATACTTTTTTTCAATTAGAACTGTTGGCATTATTTTTTTTTTTAGAATAATGTTTGGGAATAAATTTTGTTCATCTAGCTATTGACATCAGTTTTAGGAAGTTGTATTAAGCTATTAATGCCGCAGATAAGTTGGACTCCAATTTCTTTTTTCATACTTATACTCTCGAAAAAAAGAAAGATAAAATATGTTGTTCCCATTTCTTCACTATGTTGACCAAAGTGAAGTTGGCTTTGCGATTAAGGCTTCATTCAGTTCAACCGGGTTTGAGATTTTGGGTTTCGTTAGGTAATAGGCTTACACGTTTATAAAAGAGAGAAAGACACAGTTTGGATCGGGTCAGTTTCTAAGCCCACACAAAAGTAAAATGGAGAAAATTGATAGATAGATGGTTTGTAATTCACGTCTCACGCTACGATAAACACAGCTGACAGTTCTATGGTACCAGGTAGTAATCCGCGTCGTGTCATGCACGAAATATTTTTTATTTTATTATATATTATTTTTTAATTTATTAATTTTAGTAATTTTTAATATATATTCTATTTTCGTTAAATCTCATCATAATTTACAGTTTATCTATTCTTATGTTTTCATATTTTTGGTGATGTTTATAATATGTTATGTATTATATTTTTATTCTTCTTTTCAAACTTTTTTTTTTATATTAAGGTGACATTGTGTTAA
>ASZH01018775.1:0-13588 GCA_000411075.1 Sisymbrium irio | reverse complement strand
ATATTAAGTTAATTTTTGTTTAATATAAATTTATAGATAATTTCCTTTTTTATATATTTTAATATGATTAATACAATTAAAAATAGAAAATTTCTTAAATTTTAATGATGATTTGGAAAAATATTATTGGTGGCTAAAATTTTTTTAATCTTATATGGACAGTCTCAATGGCATTTAGCCTCAACTTTTATATATTAATAGATTTTTGGTTTGTTTCACTAAGCGCTAAATTTCTGTTAAAGTTGGGTTTGGTTTTTTCCACTTTACTAACTGAAGTTTTTGCTTTTGACAAACACTTGCATACGCTCTAAATAGTATGGTATGACATGACCTAGATGAAGCAGACAATATAAATCAAAACATAGATAATATACACATACTAAAACATATAAAAATATACACTATAAAGATAGACTTTGTGGAAATAAAAAAGAACTTCGTGTCGTTTTCTGTTACATCCACTAACGTTCTGTTGTTTCTATCTCATTAAACATCACCGCGCGTGTATCCGTGTGTTTGGTTCTCCTTGCAGTCATCACTTGCTCGATCTTTATAAATACACATAATAGCTAGCTCCTCTCGAGGAGTTAAAAGAAACAGAAACATATTGTAGACCTTCGTACTCCTCAAATTTATGGGAAAATATGAGAGTATGTATACAATATATATTGGAGACAAAGAAAGCAAGTAAGGCGCAGACAGAAAAAGGAGCAGCGTCATTCAAGCAGATGCTGAAGAGATGCTCAAGCTTCTTGAAGAAGGGCAAAGAATACGTGCCCAGGAAGGGACATTTCGCTGTCTACGTAGGCCAATCCAGAGCTCGCTACGTCATCCCCATTACATTCCTCAATCATCCAATCTTCCAGATGATGCTGCAAGAAGCGGAGGAAGAATTTGGGTTTAGGCAACAGAGATGCATCACCATCCCTTGCGACCAAAACATATTTCTCTCTCTCTTGGACTCCACACATATCAAATCTCACTAGCTAGGTCTTAATTAGTTTGAGTTTCCTCACATTATAAATGGAATTATAATACACAACTTTTTTCATGGCCTATTCTTGTGTCCACGTTTCTTGACATGTGTTCCGGTCTCTATATACACTCATGGACGATCGAGTGATCATGATTGCATCTAATCTGGTCTCGTTCACACTCGTATATCAACAACTCACTGTACAAAATATTCTTTAACATACCAAGTACTTAATTATTGATGATTGTTCTTGTAGTGATATAACTTCCATAAATGATTTATCGCCCTCCTTCAAAGACCTTTTCCGTCGTCTCGCCACATGAGGGAGAGATTCTGCCGGTTCACGGGATCAGATTCCTACTTCATTGATCTGTTGGATAAATGTTAACCTAATTAAGGCCACAAATATAATGAGAAATAAATTAAAATAAGACAGGCTTCATTTATTTCGTTTAATATTTATATGTTTTGATTTTTCTAATTTGATAAGTTCATGATATTCTTTAAATTGGCACTGTCACAAGAGAAGTCGAATAGATTAGTTTTATCATAATAATACGGAGAATATTGGATTTTTGTTAACGATTTTATTGGTTTTCATTGACCTCTTTCATTGTTTAAAGATATATCATGATTATAAAAAAAAAATTATAACGAAAACCAGTATGTAAGTTGCGTTTAACCTATGAGCATAGGCACAAACACTGCATGAGATCTACAGATTCAAATTGAGAAAAGTTATTTTATTTTCAAAGCTTATATTATTTTAGGATTAATTATTGCAACGCGCACATGTGTATCATCATGCTCTAAAGGGCGGACACCTAGGTAGCCGCAAAAAAAAACGTTAAATACACATCTATCGTGGCGAATTGGGGTTATCGGTCGGTAAAATTAAAGAGAAAATATTGAAAAATGAAAAAAAAGAAAAAAAAAACAGCTACGCTAACCCATTTTTTAAGTTTTTACTATAAATATATCATAATTTAAGCAATTTTTGTTATTATGGGCTTGTTCGTTTGCAAGTCGCTGCGATCTGCGATTTGTGACCTATTTTGTCGTTGTTCGTTTGCAAGTCGTAAGTACCTGCGACCAGTCGGAGCGATTAATCGCAGCGATCAGTCACAAGTATTAATAAAACTAATTTTTTTAATCGCTAAAATTTTTAGCGACTTTTACGACTGGTCGCAAGTCGCAGATCGCGGTCGTAAATCGCTGTGACCTACAAACGAACAAGGTCTATGTACTATACTAGCCCTAAAAACGGTGTAAGTATGTCCTAAAAAACGGTGTACAGTATGTCCTGATTAATCTCCAATTTTTGTTAATTCCTTAAATCCAGACTGATTTGTACACATATAGCGCCTTCCAAATAACATGAATGTCACACAAGGGCATGAAAATGGGCTTCCTCTGCCGTCATCACATGACTAGAGTTTGCTTATCAAAGATTCTATACTGTCGACTCATCTATCTTAGATTTTATGATTTGGCAGTTCATAATTTTAAACATATAAATAGCGTTAGTCATGCGTATATGTAGCAGCATGCACATTGTTTATATAATAACAAGCCTGCTGAATGCTGACACGATTATTTGCAACTCGATTGACGTATTTGCTGACATGATCCACTTATTCATATTAATAACTTAACCTATAATATATAAAATAATCAGAAGAGTTTTCCTTTCGGCAAGATTATTATGGTATTTTTTTCAAAAAACTATTATGGTATATATTAATAATTAAGAAAAACTATAAAAATAATTTTAGAACGAATGGTTTTACCTACTCTCAACAGTTTAAAAACATGCAAATCAAGGATTGGCCCAGAGTTTTATGTTTACACCATCTTTACTTTATATTTTTGATTATTTTTGGTACCTAACATAATTTTTTGATTTTTTGATAAATGTAAATTTCCATCATGTTTTCGTTTTTTAAATATTTTCTCTTATTTACAAAAGAGTTTGCTCGTAAACAAATTTTTAAATTTATGATCTTTTATTTCTCAAAATTATTTTTAACTAAAATTTTAATTTATTTTATCAAACTTATTTAAACTATGTTTTCAAAAATTTTAAATCTATGATATTTTAGTATATTTATTGAGTAAATTTTGGCATAATTTTAATATTTAGATCATTTAGTTTTAGTGACACAAAAATTGTGTAGGATAAAATTTTCATCACTTAATAAATCTTCTCATTAATGTATAACTTTTTAAAAAATTTATTAATTTTTTAGATATTAATGTATTCGACTTGAGTTAATATTTGTTTTGGATTTGCGGTAACATTTTTGATCAAAATCCTTAATTATAAAATGCCAAATTTTTTTAAAATATAAATAGATTTAATCTGCATTTTTAGAATTCAAAAAATAAAAATGCCAATAAAAATAAAAATAAAAATATTTATTCAGATTCTAAATCTATGATGGTTTGAGATTTTTATAATCAAAGAGGCTAATTTAACTGGTTTGCATGTAACCACGCTCCATGAAGGCCCAATAGAACAACCCATCAATAACTAGGGTTTTCGAAGAAGACGTTTTATAAACAAAGTGTGTGCAGAATCCCAATACCTTGCGTAGAGGGCAAGAAAAGAAGTAAGCCTGCGTCGTCATGGGTCGTGTGATTAGGGCTCAACGCAAGGGTGCCGCTGGTTCCGTCTTCAAGTCACATACTCACCACCGCAAGGGTCCGGCTAAGTTCCGTAGCCTCGATTACGGTGATAGAAATGGGTATCTCAAGGGTGTTGTGACGGAGATCATCCACGATCCGGGACGTGGCGCTCCGTTAGCTCGCGTCAATTTCCGCCATCCTTTCCGTTACGAGAAGCAGAAGGAGCTGTTCATCGCCGCCGAAGGTATGTACACGGGACAATCTCTCTTCTGTGGTAAGAAGGCGACTCTCGTTGTAGGGAACGTGCTTCCACTTAGGTCGATTCCCGAAGGAGCTGTTGTCTGCAACGTTGAGCTCCATGTAGGTGACCGTGGAGCCTTCGCTAGGGCTTCCGGTGATTATGCCATCGTCGTTGCTCACAATCCTGACAACGACACCACTAGGTAATATCTTCTCATCATTTAGTTTTAAATATTCTTTTAAGTTGCGTGAAATTGTGGTGTCTTGTTTCTAAACTATATTGGAACATCATCGTCTAACCTAACTTGTGTGACACATTTGATGAACTATTGATGTGAACTGATTTCCACTTTAAGTTTCTTGTTTCATATTTTTACTTAAAACAAACATTGGATGATATTTTTTCATATAAAAGGATTAAGCTTCCTTCTGGGGCGAAGAAGACTGCGGATGCAGAGCCATGATTGGGCAAGTTGCAGGTGGAGGAAGGACAGAGAAGCCACTTCTCAAGGCAGGTAACGCATACCACAAGTACCGCGTGAAGAGAAACTGCTGGCCTAAGGTTCGTGGTGTGGCTATGAACCCAGTTGATCATCCTCACGGAGGAGGAAACCACCAGCACATTGGTCACGCCAGTACGGTCAGACGCGATAAATCTGCTGGTGCGAAGGTTGGTCTCATTGCTGCGAGAAGAACGGGTCGTCTCAGAGGTCAAGCTGCCGCGTCAGCAGCCAAGGCAGATTAGACTTGACTGTGACACGCGCTTCTCTGCTTTTGATTTCGTTTTGCTGATTTTTGACTACACCTTAAAGAGTTGACCCTTCGTTGCCGTTTATACGTAAGTATAATTTTGGTGTTAAAAGGCTTTGTATTGAATATGTATTGAATATGTATTGAATCTACCCTTAGAGGGTACAATTATGATTTATTTATTTATTAGTTTATTATTATCTTCTGTTTTGGACCACCAATTCGATTTAATTTCATTAAAAAGTATTGTTAAAAGTATACGAAGTTGGTTGAGATACAATATCAAATTAGAACGGATTCCAACAGATAAGAGGTGGTTCTCCAAATTGTCTTGCGATTTTAACGACTCTTGTGTCGTGACAATTTGAGTGGGTGTGATGTTTGCTATAAAAGGTGTTGTTTGAGAATTCAGATATTGTGGAACAATCTTTTGTGCGATATTGATGATAATGATGCTAGTTTCAGATAAAGCGATAGTTTCGGACTGCTTTGTTCTTGTACTTTTTGTTGGCTATCCTCCCACGTCCCAACTATGAAACATCTACACAACCTTTTTGTTTGCCATATTTCGCACTCGCTTCTTAATTTCCTGCGCTGTGTATTGAGTTGTTTGCGCTGAGAATGTTATATTTTTCTAGAAAAAAAGAGATCAAACAATTATCTAGAGCAATGCCTATGATTTATAGATGATCTTTCTTGATATCTTGGAGTCATTTTAAGGTTTACTTTGACCCTTTGAACCGCTTTTATTGATCCTAGTTTCTCCGGACCCAACTTTGGTCATCAATTGAATATTTTGTCACCATGATGAATTGAAGACTACATAATTCACAATGAAATTGTATACCGTAACTGCGAGAGCGAAAGTTGTAAATTCAAATTTGTTTCAATCATTAAAAACATATGAATTGAAACCTTTGTTTTGCTATTTCAATGGCATTTTTGAACATTTCTAGAAGTACAACTTGTGTAATCGTGAAAGTTGGACTATTTCAAGTCGACGACTTTTCAAATTCTGTTCTGGTCATTTTCGTGCTCTAAACAAAACACTTCTGATTTTGTGCACAAAAAGTAATCAAAATTGAAAGTTGTATCACCTCAGGTTTCGTTTTACTAAACCAGTGATAGGATTCTATTTTGTGATTTAAAATGAATCAAAGAGTCAGAATTTATATGTTCAAAAACCAGTTTTCTCATACCTTCCAAACTTCAATCTCTTAGCCCTTGGAGCATCAGCCTCGAAATTAGGTCTCAAACGGTCATGAGCATAGACGCAACCATCACCCATCTGACAACCTCTCGGAGTGCCATAGTATATACACTGTTTCCGAACCTTAATTTGATCAACTCGTCCATTGAATTTTCCAGTTTGTGGATGGTATTGGTTATTTTCATGATTCACTGTGCCATGTACCCTTATAAGATTCTTGAAATAGTCATCACTCTTCATTGGTTGCATTACCGGTTTAGGTCTACCAGTAACATCAATCCGGTTTAAGTTCATTGGATAAGTGTCGAAACCAGTTTGAGGAGCCCTTCCAAATCCAACTGATGCTTGAACATTGTTCATTTCAGAAGTGCGGAATGCAGAATTGTGTTGGAGTTGGGGCTTAGGGTTCACTATTACCTTTGGTTCAGAGAAAACATGTTGAGGTCTCTGGAGGTTAACGTTCACTGGGAGTGGGAGAGATGGTTGTTTAGCTACACTAACAGAGGAATGAACAGGCATTGGTTTACTAAGCGGGTTTCCATTGATCTGATCTAGTGGGGATATGTTTCCGTTTACAGGCTTAGGTGGAGAGACTCGTCTCTGCTCACGGTTAGTAAAAGGCTGAGAAGCTGCAAAACTCTGCTTTTGAGGTATTATTGTTTGTTGTGGCTTTGTCATGGGTAAGGTAGTGACATGTTGCGGAACAAGCCTAGTAGGTTTGATGTTATTAGTCTCAATGGGCTGATTCTTAGTTTCAGAGGGTTTACCTGTTGTGTCACTGATCAGATTCTTGATCATTTTTGGGTCGCTGAGGAATTTGATAAGGAGATCATGATCGATCATACTCCCTTGCTCCTTTGTTTTCATCAGTGCAGTAAGAGCTGCAGAAGCAGCCAGGCTCAAGTCTGGTGCAAGACCAGAAATCTGTTCTTGTGTTGAACAGGGAGGTTTGGTCTCCAACTGACTTTGCTTCTTTGCGGTAATGTTAGATGCAAGAGAAGTGTTGGAGGATTCCTCTGAAGATTCACACTCGTCCTCGATTGGAGTGAGACGAATGGCAGGAGTTTTGCTGTCATCAAAGCTTTCCGCTTCAACAACCGGTGAAACAGAAGGTCTGCGTTAAACAACAGAGGATAAGAAGACAGCTACGCAATGGTTGGATAAACCTATAAACGTCTTTGGGAGGAAGAAAGAAGGTTAAATACTGTGAAGGGATGGTAGAACGATGAGGATAGATGGCTTCCAACACTTTAGAAATCCTCAAGTTTTCAGTTCGCCTTTCTGTGCTCTCGCCACCATCTCCCATTAGCCAAGTATCACTGACTAGGAACTGTTTCAACCCAAAAGACACTTCAATATCAGATATAAAAAAAGCTTCAAAAGTCTTTTCCAGATTCTGTATTGTGTGAATAATAAACTACCTTAGGAGGTCGTTTCCATTTGATCCGAGGAATAGTTGAGACATTCAGCTTCTCTGCGTAGTGATTCCCTTCGAAACCAGGTGGAAGATCTGGCACTCGAGGTTTCCCAGATGATTTGTTTGGGTAGTTATGACGTAGTGGCTGAGATGCAACTTTGGCCGGACAGTCCTCTGTTCGAAACACCTTAACCTGTTCCAAATCTGCTTTGTAAGAAGCTGGTCTTCATGTAAATCGATCATAGACACGCTTATAAGAATCATGCAACTAAACCACTCAGGCTTCCATGAAATCTATCTAAATTCAGAGAGCACTTTATAGTTACAACGATTCATTCACTCGTGTATTCAAATTCATCATATTTTAGTTTATTTCAACGGATCAAAATTCCAACATGTGTATGTTGATTTCAAAATTTCCAAAAGTCAATGTCTTTTTATTTTAGACGGATCATCATCATCCATCATGTATATACGTGCAGCTCTTCCATTGATGGGATTAAAAATCAACGTTATCTTCAAAGATCATCAAAATTAAAAGGTCAAATTATACAAGATTCGTTATAAGTATCAGACTTTATTATATTTTCATTCCAAATATTGTTTATATAAATAACAAAGATTAATAATTACTAATCCATAAATTGGTTGTGTTTAAACTACTTCAAACGAGACCGATCTGGATTCAGTATTTATAAATTAAGATTTTTAGATCAACTAACCACTAATCTTATCAATTCGTTGGGATTAAATTAAAAAGCTTACGACGAGACAGATCTGGATAACCGAGATTTTAGATCAAGTAACCACAAACACGAATCAATCAAATTTCGGATTCACAATTTAAAAGGCAAAGATCATGTGGCACAGAATCACAAACTACAGAGAAAAAGGAACATCGACCATACGACGATATATACCTGACAAAGCTTAGGACCTGGTGGCCATGAAACCCTGGATTTCTTCGATCTCTTCATAATATTTATAATAAATCGAAATATCTCAAAAGATCTAGTAATTCAGTAAAACAAGGTTAATAATCGCTAATCGTTTATCAGATTCAAATAGACGATCAAAACGATTCGCTAGATCTACAGATTTATTTTGTTAAACCAAAACAATTGAGATCGATTCGAATAGAGATATGATCAATTCGGGGGGCGTGAGTCAGAGAGAAAAAGAGAGAGAGAGAGAGGGGAAAAAACGTCGGCGCGAGGATTTATTTTGCGTGGCTAAGAACCCTGCAAGAAGCCTATAAACTGTCTCAACTCTATTTATTACGGTTGTTTTAGCTTTTTTTTAGACGTCACTTCGTCGTAATTAGGACTGTATTTATATATACACATATACGGTTTTTTATTATTTTTAATTGATTACTTACGTGTAATTCTCAAGTCTCAACTACTCCAAATAATACTCAAGTTTTAAAGGGGGATTTCGTATTCGATGGCGTAACCTTTCTAGTATTTTTAGAAATTCTATGCTTTTTCGTGTAATGAAACCGAATTTAAGGGAAAAAAAAGGAAAGAAAGAAGGTCAAATATTGTTTGCACGGAATTTCAGAATTTAGTGAAAAAAAGAGAATTTACAAGCTATTCAAATTTATTTTCACTTTGTCTATTTGTTGGTAAATTTTTGTTTTAATTTTAAATTTGATGTAAAATAACTACTATAACCCTAATGATTTAATTAAATGCCACCTGAATCATTTTTAAAAATCAAATAGCAAATCATTCAGGTATATAAAAAGGTTACTTCGTTCTTATCATGTTTACCAACAAAAAAGGTTAATTAATGTGCAAAAACATGAAAAAGTTCAATTTTTTCTCACTTAGCTAGAGGGCGGTTGGCAGAAAAATGACATTCACCCGTAACTAAGTAACTAGGGTCTTGATTGATAAGTACTGCCGCTTTATGTTGTGATTTTAAACTGTTGACAATAGAGATTTTGGCTATTAAATGTGTCGTTTTAAAAACTGTAAATATTAAATTTTTGAAAATTTGATTTTTTGTAAAATAAAATTTTGTGCTAAATTTAAATATTTATGTAAATATATTACTAAATAATTTATAGGCTTTGATTTATTAATTCATTAAAATATTTAGTAACAATATTGATTATTAAAAATTGATTATATAATTTATTTTTCTTTACAACAGAATCCAATTTAAATAATTTTCATGATTTTATATTGGTGTTTTATTATTTTGGATTATATATAATTGTGTTAAATGTTATTTTTTGAAAACATTTTGAGAGCAAAATTGTAAAAGATACAAAAATACTCTTGAAACTATTTAAAAGTCTCGTTTACAGGCTTTTGGAAAAAGTGGACAGTTATAAGATTTTAATGAGTTAAAAAATAAAAGTGGACAGTTAGAAACTGTAAAGACTTTAGAGAAAAAAAGGGAAATAAAAGTCTGATTGGATTAAATATGACTTTAAAGACTGTAAAATCTCTCAAAACCTTCAAAGTCTTTATGCCAATCGGAGCCTAGAGCATGTACTGTCATCAAATCAATCAGATTGGTTGTCAGTAAGGCTGGCCCTGCAATAAGCATAGATTTCCAGTCCTCAATTTATTATATAAATTTTGACGTTTATTTCAATGAAATTGCTTTAGTCTCACAGTTAAGCAATGTTATAATTCAACGAGAGGTAGTAGGTTCAAACCCGTCTGTAACCATTTTTTAATGAGAATTTGCATCTGATATACACAGATAAAAAGTATTTTAGCAAAGTACCCATATCAATAAAACGATACTGTACAGTTTTCTATATTCCAATTTTATCCCTACATCGTAATTATAAATAGATTCAATGTATAGTGTATAAACTAGATTGCTTCAAGATTTCATACCACGATAAAATTATATAACAAATACATAAAATATAAATATCATAATTAATGTTTTCAAGTGTTTCAGTTGGCGATAGAAGTAATTAATTGGTTAATGTGACAATAATATTTGTTTACTAAGTTTTTAGTTAACACGATAACAATTTTATTATTTATTCAATAACTGATATATCGATTATATTAACCGATATCTATAGAATTTTATTAAATAACAAAATTATTATCCAAAAAATACATCATATATCAAAAGGGATAAAAGATCGATAATTGTTTAGTTAACGTGATAATAATATTGTTTTTCACTAATCTTTTAGTTAAAACGATAACAATGTTATTATTTATTAGATAACTGATACCAACATAAGTGTATCAGATAATAACATTTTTACCCAACCATCATTTTGTATATCGAGAAAGATGGGACATCAATACCAGTGTTCTTGAACTGGATCCTCTTGACGAAGGTTTAGACTCCTCTTTCTATTACGTTCGACCTAACTTGATTAGATTTTCGTCTTCCAAAATTCACTTTAGAGCTTAAAGATACGACGACAACATTCTATACGATCTCGGTGAGTGGCAACGCGACGACTCTGCTCTCCATTTCTTTCTACAATCCGTACATACACATCGATAGAGCCGCTGCGTTTAAGAGCAGGACGTCATTTGCTTCAATCCCTTTATAACTGACCTGAGAAGCTCAAGTTCGATTATTCCCAGATCGGATTCCATTTGTTACCTAGTAACATAGATTTATTGTATTTAAAAAGGTTTTGTGTGGCTAGTAATATTCTAAAGTTAATCTACTAAAATCTAAAAAATATCTTACACAATCCGTAAATAATCTAATGGAGATTTTGAAAAATATTTAGGAGATAAAAATGAGGGGCAATGTCGTAACTTTCTCCAGTCCTTTGTTACTGTTATCGGGGTATTGATATATGTGTGGTACTTTTCTAATTTGATGTTCGGTTATGTATATTGGGCAAATTGTCCCTTTTTATTTTTATTTTTATTTGTTTTTACACATTGTTTTTAACAGCCCATTTATTTTATGGGCTTCTAGCCTTTTAAAACACAGGATGTCAGAAACGAAAAAAATGATTATTTAGAGGTTGATTGTTTGTAGATTCTATAATAGATTTTATTTTTTATTTTTAAAAAATCTAATTTTTAGCCAATCAAGATTTTAGAGAAATAGATTTCTAATTTTTAGCTAATCAAGATTTTAGAGAAATAGATTTCCTATTTTTAGGAAAACCAGATTTTTCTTTTTTTCACTATTTCTTAGTCAAAAACCAAAAGCTCAATTTTGTTGGCTTTTGTTCAGTTTTAACGTGATTTTTTTTTCAAAACATATATTTCTTTTTTCATATAATAAATCTGTGACATCCCGATTTCTAATATATGAAAACTTATGTAGAGAGGTTAAAAAAATTGATTTGGCTACCTATGTCACTAAAGTGCACTTACATTTTCGGTTGCACATGTAGAGAAAACTCCAGAGTTAAGTGTACTTGTGCTGGAGTAGTCAAATGATTTGTGACATACCGGAAAGTCATTCGCGGTACCGTGTGAATGAGGTCAAAACACGGGAAACGGTCATGTGGTGAATGCAGTGTCATGACTTTCGAACCTCCCGGTTATCGAACCGACCGTCGGATAGGAGTAGGCTTAATGGACCTAATGAGAGGACATGTGGACCTAGTGAAAGGACATGTGGGCTTAGTGGTAGAGGCGGTCGGAGCGTTATAAAATCACTAATTTTATATTATCAAAAGCCAAAAACTTAAAACACCACCATTCAATTTTTCCAAAATCTAAAATCTATTGTAAAATCAAAAACCAAAAATTTTAAAAACTAGAATCTAAAATTCGAAAATCAAAAACTAAAAACCAAAAACTAAAATCTAAAAACTATTCAAACAATCAGGGCTTTAGTTTATGATTGAGTGACGTTTACAACGTTCACGCAAACAATTAGAAACAAAAAAAGGCTAGTTAATTGGGTTGTACAATATTTACAAAAAGAACGTGAAAACTTTATGTCGAACACGACACTAAAATACCAAGTTACATTTGCACATGTAAGTTGTTTCGGCATTAGGCTAAGAAGTAGTAATATAATAAAACTTTTATAAATTAATATTAATAATGTTGAGAGTTTGTAAATTTATAGAGTTATTAATTTATAGACATATATGTCTAATCTTTAATTTTTAAATTTTATAAAACAATGATGTTATTCTAAAAATGAATCTATTAGTAAAAATGCTTTATACAAATTTAAAGTTATAAAAATAAAATTATTTATCACACTAAAATAGATTTTAATAAGATATATTGACTATTCATGTAAAAATAATGTATGTTATAATCTCAACATGTATAAATATAAATTACTATACTTTAGAATGATCAAAATGAAACTAAAAATGATATTACAGTACATTTGAAACCATTTAGGAATATTAAATTAATCACCATGTCTATAAATCTTTTTTTATAACATGTGTAAAACTTTTTATAAGTTTTGGATTTAAATCTTAAAAAAATATTAATAATATTTTCAATACAATAAAAATATTAAAGATAAAACATTAATGAATCTAATTTGAAATAAAAATAAAATATTATAGTCATATATAAGTATATTATCTTACATATATATGTATAAATCTATATAATTATTAATTTATATTATTATTGGGATTATATTTTTACATAAATTTTTTAAAAAAGTTATTATTTTATTATTTTATCGAATTTTACTAATTTTTATATTAATCCGATTTGGGATCGAAGAAATTTATTAATCTATAAAAATTATTAATTTATCGAGTATTAATTTATAAAAATTATATTGTATATCAATAACCTTCATAGTTGTTCATAACAATTTAATAGTACACATTACAAACATGTATGATAGTGTCCTTCACAATCAGTTCCGATCTGATGATTGAATGACGTTTACAACGTTCACGCAAACAATTAGAAATAAAAAGGCTAGTTAATTTGGGTTGTACAATATATTTACATAAAAACGTGAAAACTTTACGTCGAACAGGACACTAAAATACTAAGTACATGTACGCTGTTTAGGCACTGGGCTAAGTCTAAGAAGTACTAATATATCAATAACCTTCATAGTTGTTCATAACAATTAATAATACACATTACAAACATGTATGTTAGTGTCCTTCACAATCAGTTCCGATCTACTGTTCAAGTAATCCGAGGACGCACGATCGTACACAATCACATCTAGAACATTCCACTAAAGTACATGATGTTGTAACACAATTTCATAAGCCTATTAGACTGTGTAAAATTTGATTTAATGTGAAAAAAAATTGGGTCATTAGGCTCTTTAATAAAGTCTTATCTTTTGTTAAAGAATAAATGAATGCAAAGTTAATTTGTCTCATATTGGAAAGAAAAAAGAAAATCTTATAGTATAAATATGGCATTCCCTTTGTACAGGTCAAAAGCCTTTTAGGGAC
>KE154056.1:20061-41260 GCA_000411075.1 Sisymbrium irio | reverse complement strand
TATACAAATTATAAAAGTAAAACTAAAAATATAATTTAAAACTTAAAATTAAAAATTTAATTTAAAAATAATAATTAATCATGCGCAATAATACAAGTATTATCCTAGTTTTAACTAAAAAGAAGTGCAAAGTCTCCTAAAATCTTTTTTATTAATATTTTTTCAAATTCTTGTGTAACTTTTAATAACAGTATATTTGATATACAATTTCTAATTTACTAATTGAATAATATGATGTTTTCAGATAGTTTTTAAATAACTTTCATGAATTTTATATTCAATAACACATGATTTAAAAATAGTTTTTAAAATCATTACTTGAATAATAGAAGATTTTAAAAACATTCTAAAAGATTCTAAAATACTTAATCCAATACACCCTCTACATGTAGGTGTCGTATTTTGTACTGTCTGGTTTGATCTTTGACGGAGTTGTTTTGTCTCATAATCGGTCCTTGCGACAAGCTTATTTACAACACGTGTTTTTTTTGTTTTCTGTTTTTGTTGTTGTGGTGCAGTAAATGAGAAAATTAAGCAAAAGTTTCTCTATCTCTTGTGATAACATAATGATGTACTACTCTGCTTCGGCGAGTTCAGTTCCAACGTGTTGCTGCTTTTCCCAATCTAATCCCAAGCTGAGTCGAATTCGGACAAACCCATCTCTCAATGTCTCTCCTACGAACCTCACGTGTTCCGACAAAGGACTAAGTGAAGCTTTTCAACGCCTGGATGGCTCTCTAGTCGAAGCCTATGCCTATGTTCTTGAGCTTTGTGGGAAAAGCAGAGCTATCTCTCAAGGTCGGCAGCTGCATTCACGCATCCTCAAGACTTTCACCGCAACCGAACTCGATTATTTGTCCGGCAAGCTTGTGTTTATGTACGGAAAGTGTGCTTCTTTAAATGATGCAGAGAAAGTGTTCGACGAAATGCCTAACAGAACGGCTTTTGCCTGGAACGCCATGATAGGAGCTTATGTTTCGAATGATGAACCTTCTTCAGCTCTCTCTGTCTACAGGAAAATGCGATGCTCCGAGGAGGGCGGCGTTCCTCTCCATCTTCATTCTTTCCCTCTCTTGCTTAAAGCCTGTGGGAAACTTCGTGATCTCCAGAGTGGGACTGAGCTTCATTCTCTGCTCGTTAAACTTGACTACCAGTCTACTGACTTTATTCTCAATGCTTTGGTTTCTATGTATGCTAAGAATGATGACTTAAGCGCTGCAAGGCGTCTGTTTGACGGATCACAAGCCAAAGATGACGTTGTTCTGTGGAATTCTATCATGTCTTCATATTCCACCTCTGGCCGATCTTTGGAGGCTCTAGACTTATTCAGAGATATGCAGCTGAATGGTCCTGCCTACAACAGCTACAGTATTGTTTCGGCGCTCACAGCATGTGAAGGTTTGTCATTTGCTAAGCTAGGGAAAGAGATTCACGCTGCTGCCCTCAAATCAACTCATTGTTCTCATGTCTATGTGTGCAACGCCTTGATTGCCATGTATACGAGGTGTGGTAAAATGCTTGAGGCAGGAAGGATCCTCCGTCAGATGGATAACCATGACGTCGTGACATGGAATTCTCTGATAAAAGGATATGTACAGAATTTCATGTACAAGGAGGCCTTAGAGTTCTTCTGTGACATGATCGCTGCTGGCCACAAACCCGACGAGGTTACATTGACCAGTGTTATTGCCGCATCAGGAAGATTAAGCAATCTGTTGGTTGGAATGGAATTGCATACTTACGTGATTAAACATGGCTGGGATTCTAATTTGGAGGTTGGGAACACGTTGATAGATATGTATTCCAAGTGCAACCTCACTAGTTACATGGGCTGGGCGTTTCTTAGGATGCATGAAAAAGATCTTATTTCATGGACTACAGTCATTGCTGGTTATGCTCAGAATGATTGTCATATAGAGGCCATAGAACTCTTCCGGGATGTTGCTAAGAAAAGGATGGAGACTGATGAAATGATGCTCGGAAGCATCCTTCGATCTTGTAGTGCACTAAAATCCGTGCTCACTGCCAAAGAAATTCATTGTCACATCTTGAGAAAAGGTTTACTCGATACTGTGATACAGAATGAGTTGATAGATGTTTACGGAAAATGCAGGAACATGGGCTACGCTACTCGAATATTTGAATCAATCAAAGGTAAAGATGTCGTCTCTTGGACAAGCATGGTTTCGTCTAGTGCTCATAATGGTAACGAAAATGAGGCTCTTGAACTCTTTCGACGCATGGTTGAATCTGGTTTGGCAACTGATTCTATAGCATTGTCGAGTACACTGTCTGCTGTAGCAAGTTTATCTGCTCTCATGAAAGGGAGAGAAATTCATGGCTACTTACTTCGGAAGGGCTTTTGCCTAGAGGGGCCCATTGCAGTTGCAGTTGTCGACATGTATGCTTGCTGTGGAGATTTACAGAGTGCAAATGCTGTATTTGATCGGATAGAAAGGAAAGGTTTACTGCAATACACAAGTATGATTAATGCTTATGGAATGCACGGCTGTGGAAAAGCATCCGTTGAGTTGTTCAACAAAATGAGGCATGAAAACATCTCTCCCGATCACGTTTCATTTCTGGCACTGCTTTCTGCATGCAGCCATGCTGGTCTTCTTGACGAGGGTAGAGGGTTTCTCAAGATCATGGAAGATGAATATAAATTGGAACCATGGCCTGAACATTACGTGTGTCTGGTTGACATGCTGGGTCGTGCAAATTGTGTATTGGAAGCCTTTGAATTCGTTAAAATGATGAAGACAGAACCGACTACAGAAGTGTGGTGTGCACTCCTTGCAGCATGCCGATCTCACTCAGAAAAGGAAATTGGAGAGATAGCAGCTCAGAGGCTCATTGAGCTAGAACCTAAGAATCCAGGGAATCTTGTGCTTGTATCTAATGTCTTTGCTGAACAGGGAAGATGGAACGATGTCGCAAACGTGAGGTCAAAAATGAAAGCAAACGGATTGGAGAAACACCCTGGATGTAGTTGGATTGAGGTTGACGGCAAGGTCCATAAATTTACAGCAAGAGACAAGTCTCATCCCGAGACCAGATTGATATATGAGCAATTGTCCAGGGTTACTAGGAAATTGGAGAGGGAAGGAGGTTATGTAGCCGATACAAAGTTAGTTCTGCATAATGTAGACGAAGGGGCGAAGGTTCGGATGCTGCATGGACACAGTGAGAGGCTAGCAATTGCTTATGGTCTGCTCAGAACACCTGACCGGGCCTGTCTTCGGATCACAAAAAATTTGCGTGTCTGTAGTGATTGCCATACTTTTTGTAAGCTGGTCTCTAAGTTATTCAGACGAGATATTGTGATGAGGGATGCCAATAGATTTCATCATTTCGAAAGTGGAATATGTTCTTGCGGAGATTCTTGGTGACCAAAGCATATGTTTATATATACAAAAATTAATAGACAGTGGGCGACGAAACCAGAGATATATCAGACCAACGACACTAAACACAGCTCTTGAATTTTACTGACACATAACCATAGCAGGAAGTTCAGTTATCACAAACTCCCATTGATGAATACGGTACAATGATCTTAATACTCAGTTTGTGCAAAACTGTTGTTTCTCATTTTGCATTTTACTTAACTCGTTTTTTTTCCCCAATGATGCAAGGTTGGTACAAGAGCCTAAGTACAGCCATCTTAAGTAGCTTCACCAAGCAATTAAGCAATGTGAATTAGCCTTAATTTCTTCTGATTCAACCGTAACTAAACTAGGAAACTACGAGGAGGCTCATGTGTTCTCTGCCGGTAAAGGAAGATGATAACAGGGTAGCCTTAACTCGGCCTCAGGTATCAAGTCCATCGCTTCTCTTGAGTGGAGACAAAACCTGAATGTCATATAGAACGTTAAGTTTTGAAACTCTTTGTATGTACTCTATATCTGTCAATGGCTGTTTTCTGGACAAGATCGATTTAGGAACCCTGTTTCGTCTGTCTGTAATCACTCAGATCTATCCCTCATTTTGAGGCTTTGTCATAGCTTTTTTGAATAAGGGCATAAAACATATTGGATAATAGAAATGATGTCACAGCCACAATTTTGATATTGTGTCGTTATCAATTTAGCTTTTTTGATGAAAATAATGTCACGGAAAAAATTGGATGTGGGCTTATTATCAGTTTAGTGTTTTGATATGAGTACTACTCTTTATCAAAATGGTCTTTTTAGCAGTATGTTCTTCTAGATTAATGTGTTGCAGTCTCATAGATTGGTCATGCGTTGAGTGATAATGGTTTTTGTGTGGCTATGGATTTTGCAGATCATGTTGACTGAAACTCCATTTACGCCACCAGAGAAGCTTCTGGAGTAGCAAGGGTTACTCCAAAGCATCCAAAGGCACACTTACTTGGTTGGACCAATGGACAAGATTACGTCCGTTGCCATTCCTCTTGCCTTTTGCGGCAAGTTCTCTCTACATGATTGTAAGTTTCATTTCTTTGATGATTTTGTTCAGAACTACGAATTCATGCTTGCTCATATTGCTATGTTTTCTTTATATATATTCTTCCATAAGAGTGTTTTTCATGGCATGAAGTTGAGTATCACGGTTTAATATTTGTTACTTCCAACCGATTACTTTTGCTTAAATGCGAATGCCCTAATGGTTTTTTTATTAGATGTTATCATCTAACTATGGAAGATTTGTGTGGCTGTATACAGGGAACATGAATCTACAACATATAGAATGGAGTCGGGAAGAAGGAATAAGCAGCTTCGTCTTCTTCCTTTTTCACCATTTTGTATTTTATGTTTTTAGAGGTTTCTCTATACCTCCAGTGGCTGCCATATGCGGTTGCAGACTAAAGGTTCCAGTTTATTGCGTTTTGCCAAATAATTGTTTAGTTGCAGACAATGTCGAAAGCTGAAAGATGTTCCCATGTTATAAAGTCCCAATGTTTTTTCAAGTTTTTCATTTGCTTTTTTGACAAGTTGAATTCTTTTCGTCCGCCTTCTACTTAACGTTGTAAGCATATACGTATGTGTTCTATTCACATGATTTCGAGCTGAAGAAAGAAGGCACAAAAAAAATATACAAGAAAGACCTTAAGAAGAAGGGAGGTTCGGAACACAAAATTGAAATTAGAAGGACGGTCTGATTGTCCGGTTTGGTTTGTATAATTGAAATTCGGAAAGATTGATTTTTGGGTTAATTTGGGCTTGCTTGTGATACACGATCGGCCCAATTGATAATACTTACTAAACCCAACCCTAATGCCATTTTCTTCATTCCCAATTTCAAACCCCTTCGATTAATGGTCCCACTCCCATTGGCTAACGTTTTGAATCTTGCAAAACTGGAGAGAAGAATGCCAAAGGTTAAGACAAACCGAGTCAAGTACCCAGAAGGGTGGGAGTTGATAGAACCTACTCTTCGACAGCTAGATGCCCAGATGAGAGAAGGTTACTTCTTTGTTATTCAGATGCTAAAGTTTACAACTTTACCTTTTTTTTGATTCTGCTCTTTAACTGTTTATTTGATATGATGCAGCTGAGATGGATTCACATGATGGCAAGAGAAAGTGTGAAACTTTATGGCCAATCTTCAAACTCTCTCATCAGAGGAGTCGCTACGTATATGATCTTTATTACCGCAAGGAGGAAATATCTAAAGACCTTTATGAGTTCTGCTTGGACCAGGGCTATGCAGATCGTAGCCTCATTGCCAAATGGAAAAAGGTTTTCTTTCTAGTTTTGGTTTTGGCTTAAGTCACTGAATTGAGGATATGTCAATGTACTGTTGAACTAGTTTAGATCAATGTTTCTAGTACTCACACTTGTTTGGACTGCTCTTACCAAAACATAAAAGTAGGTTCTTGTTTTGTTTGGTAGGGAACAAAATGTCTGGTGATTCTGCTTTGAACAAAGAAAAATGTTTCCTGATGTATGTTGAAAATGCCACTTTGCTTTATTTATTAGTCATAGACCAGTTTCCTCCAAGCTTTGCTTTCAATTCGGATGCATATTCTGTTTGTAGGTCGTTTGTATTATCCGGTGTCATTTTACTTATACACATGTCTCTATGTTGTTACTAATCTCTATATAAACTCTCTGCTGTTTGTGGATTGCAGTCAGGATATGAGCGTTTATGCTGCTTGCGTTGCATACAGCCTAGAGATCACAACTATGGAACAACATGTGTATGTCGTGTTCCCAAAAACTTCCGGGAAGAGAAAGCGGTTGAATGCGTTCACTGCGGATGTCAAGGATGCGCGAGTGGCGATTAATCTCACCTTGTTTCTTCACTGCTGGCTTCTTTGTCAAATCTTGGTTATGTACCCTTAAACCCTGACTGCAAAACATTTACTTATCAACTCTTGTCTTGTTGAAATTAGAAAGACAGTTCTCTGTTTGGTATATAAATGAATTTTGAGAATGCTTTCTGTCTTCTCGTGTTAAAACGAGTCTTTTGTTGTATAGGTATCATGTTCCATGTTCGTGGTTGAAGCCAAGAAGAACTTATTAGCACTCTGTGGTAAAGAGATCAATACAGACATACAGTAATTGTTAAATTATATATCTCTGTTTGTGATCATAACCAGAAACTGAATTATAAAGTATCAATTTTATTTCATAACACAAAAGAGCATAAAGATGAAAACTTTGAAAAGCAAAGGATTATTAAAATCTTGGAACTTTTTTAAGCAGAAGCTACAAGACCACCATGTTTGATCAGTGACTCATGGATTTCTTCTTTCCTTGCTCCAACAACACGATGGATGATTTCGCCTTCTCTCATGAAGACAAAAGTGGGCATGGCTTCGACTTTGAACTCCTTAGCCACAGATTGCAATTCGTCAACGTCGATCTTGAAGAAGACAACGTTGAGAAACTTCTTAGCCATGTCTACAAAGACTGGTGCAATGAAACGACAAGGTGGGCACCATGTTGCAGTGAAGTCTATCACGATCTGTTTTCATAAAAGTCAATATCAAGATTCAAAGTCAGACGCTAAAACCCTGACAAGCAAGGTCAACAGCTGAGAGAGAGAGGAAAAATGAAAGTTTACCAGTTTCTTGGATTCATTAGCGGCTTTGATTTTCTCGTTCCAGACTTGGAGGGTGTGGCAAGCGATCACTTCTCCTTCTCCGGCCATTGTTTTTTAGGTTTTGCTTAGATGTAGCACGTAAGGTTTTGTATTGATGAATTTTGGTGAATGAACGTTATGGTCGAATCGGGTTTTATAGAGAAAACGAGGGAAACTTCACGACTTTTTCTCGGTCTTTTTAAAAAATATATATATTTTGGTTCCTTTTTTAATTATTATTTATAAAAATATTATTGAAAAGGAATAGAGCCGACAAAAATGGAAGGAATAATAGTTTATCTTGTACTAAGGTTAATATAGTAGTAGTATTCTGTTTAGTACGAATAAAGTAGTTGTAGTTCTATAAAATTAGCAAGATAATTTTTAACAAAAAATGATATTATAGGGCTGGGAAAAATTCTTGTACCAAACATAATTTCCGAATCTGAACCAAATTTTTCAAACTCAGAACCGAATCAAGATGGAAACACAGTAATATGTTGAAATTGAATTTAAAAAAAAATTCTAAACCAAACTGAACCGAATTATTCGAAACTTATTTTTAAAAATTGTTTTAAACATTTATATATAAAAAATATATTGATATCTATAATATTAAACTAAAATTAATAAATTATTTTTATTTTTATTATAATTTTCTCTAAAAACAAAATTAAAATATAATTTGATCCTCAAATAAAACATTTTTTTAGATTCCAAAAACCGAAACCCAAAAAAAATCGAAACTCATAAAACCTAAACCAAATCAAACGATTGTATAAAACGGGAATGTGATCTATTTTAAAAACCAAAAAGCCGAATAACTAAACCAAACCAAACTGTATTACCGAATGTCCACAATTTTGTTGTACACAAATTTCTTCTTAAATGCATTTTTGGTTCAGAAAGATGGATGAAACGTGTATATATCACGCGGAGTAATGCAAACGGATACCAACTGTTGATATGAAAACGAATAAAGGTCAACGGCATGATGAACGTGACGCTCTTGACGTGGAAACGCAAATCGTCTTTGTTGAGGATTCTAGATGACGGCCGCGTCGCACCGGCGTGTGTTGTGTTGTACACAAATTAAACTTAGAGTAATTTTGTTTAATATTACAGCGAACTTCAAAAATTAATTTCATAACATTTCTAAATTTTAAATTAGATTTATAGAAAAGAGAAATATTTTTTATATCAAACCCATCCCCACTTTTCAAAATAATTATAAATTTGCCATTATCAGATTTACTATTCATCCAAGTAAATCCAATAAATAATTTTCGATTTTATTTTATGATAACTCTAATATTAATTAACATTAACGTGTTATCGTTACAATATTTAACGATAACATTATTATACTATAATATTATTAGCACACTAATATTATTATACGCTAATCACATAAAATTATCACATAAATAATAGATATATTATGTATTATTAAATAATATATAATATATTGTTAACAACATAACACTATTACACAATAATATATAATATATTGTTAAACAAAATCACTTTAAGTTGAGAAATTGCACAAAATAGGAATCAATACTTTGATAATTAACTGACAAAAACAGTGTTGTTGTCTATAGAGTTATTTATTTTTCTATCCTCATTATACAATTATATTTACACATTCTGCCATTCGTCGGAGAAAAGGAGAAGTCTGAAAAAAAAAAGAGTGAGAAAAAAAAAGAGAGAGAGAAGAAAAGAGAGGGAGAAGAAAAGAGAGAGAGAAGAAAAGAGAGACGGTGAGGGAGAGAGAGACTTAAAAGAGAGAGAGAGAGAGAGAGAAGAAGAAGGTGAAGGTGAGAGGGAAAGTGAGAGAGAGAGACGGAGAGAAAGGGAGAAGACGAGAGAGATAACAAAACTCAAAATAATATTATCATGATAATTATATGATATGTTATTTAATAACACATATATGTTAGCGTATAATAGTGTTAACGTGCAAATAATATATTATGTATTAACGTGTAATAATGTTAGCGTATTAAAAATATATTGTATATTAATGTATAATAGTGTTAGATGGTAATAATGTATTATATATTATCGTGTAATAGTGTTATGTTGTTAACAATGTACTATATATTATTTAATAACACATAATATATCTATTATTTATGTGATAATTTTATGTGATTAGCGTATAATAATATTAGTGTGTTAATAATATTTACTGTATAATAATAATATCGTTAAATATTATGACGATAAGCATTTTAAATAAAATATGTCACAGATGCCAAAAAATATATTAAATAAATATGTCACAGTTGAATATGCAAATTGCTACGACTTTCCGATAATCCGAGTATAGACGGCGAAATTGAATGGAGGTTTAAGAAATTATATGATAGCTATATTCTACTATATGGTTTAAACAATGATAGTAGCTATGTCCTAGATTTATATATAATATTTGTGATCCTTTTGTTTTTATTATATTCTTAGTCTTGTTCCAAATCATATTCTACGTCTTCAAAATTCGTAGTCCTGTTCTTTCTTTAGTCGTAAAATGTTGAAATCAATTTGTATCGACACAAAAAGGTCTTCATATATTTTTCAACCTACATATTGTAGCTACTTTATCTATATCATCATACATAGATACTTAAAGCAAGCTTTTTAGCCACGAATTGTGAAAAACTACTCTTTGTTGGCAGCTTCTAATGCCTTTACTGTAAAAAGCAAAGCTTTTCTAATTTATTATTTCCATACTAATTACACATCAGATAATCAAAAAAGCAAAACGAGACGCTGGATTTTGCAAGAGTTTTTCTTCTTATGTTATATATATGATTTATTAGAGCTAATCGAGAGTGTGTGTAGATACAAAAACGATCTCATAACATAACTTAAGAAGGTCTACATGCATTGTACACTTCTCCTCGCAGTACATCGATTGGTCTATGTTCCAAAGTGTATCGCTCCGGTCCCATGTACACCCCTGTCTTCTCCAACAGTCCCATAGCTTCCTCTCTTCCGTATTTTGACTCGTACAGCTTCAAGTACTCATAATCCTGTTCCATTACATAAAAAGCCCCATTTTGAAACATTTCTTGTGTTTCCCCTTTTCTTTCTCGTTTGTAACTAAGAGCTTGAAGGAGTCATACCTGTAAGCCACTAAGAAGACGCTCTAGCCTAAGTGAAGCAACAGGCTCTGAGGAAGACGAGAAAACTTCACCGGGGTAGTAAAGAACTCCATCACCAGGAGGAAGACCGCGTCTGAACCTTACCTATAATACATTTGGCTATTTTATATAAATCAATCAAGAAACATTTTACAAAAGAAACCAAGGATAAGAACCTCGGCGCTTGGAACCGTTGCCTTTTCATAGCAGTTTGCACCCCAGTACAAGAACCCGGTTCCACCTTCTTTCCAAACACGCCACATCACTGCACGATGTTGTGTCCCACGCATCCCTAAGTGCCAATTTGGGTGGGGATCTGAAGGTCCAAGGCAGATGTATGTCCACCATTCCTGCACACAGCATGATCATTCCTCTTTATGGTTTTTATTGCATAACCACAAGAGTAGCATTTAAGAGAACTAAGTTGATTTGACACATTACTACTACTAGTTGTATTGAGTATGGTTATATCGACCAATATCTGTTCTTATAGTGATGATGATTACGGTTAATACTCTATACTTGTTCTTCAAGTGTATGAATCAGTCCATTTTAAACCACTTTGAGATAGGTAGATAGACGTGGGTCATCAGATAATACTCTTTAAAGGAGAAATGAAAGATTTAATAAGGATCAGAGAGAGCGTACCTCACGATTCTTAAACTGCAATTCCTCAACAATATCCTTCACCAAATCTTCCCGGTTACCAAGCACCCATTCACTGAATATTAAAACATATTTTTAAGACAAGTTGAAAACATTATTTCTGTAAGAGTTCCCAAAAATTCATCTTACAATCCTAACTCAGATTGTACTAACACCTGCATGTTTATCTATCCAAGTAGTTGACTGAGTGATATGGGACGGAAAAAGGCAATTTGAAAACCAAAAATGTATTTGATCAAAAATATATATACTGAAAAAGGACTTTTTGAATCGACAGATAATACCACATAAGAGAATTTGCGAGCAATTTACCTTGTGCAGTATATCTGAGTATGTGGTCGAAGCAGATTTGGAACTTTGACAAAAGATTCGAAGGGCGTTGGCGCAAGAGGTGCATCACCCGGTCCTGCAGAAAGAGAAGACTGTTTGACTAAACATCTCAAGTAGCTAAACACAGAGTTAACCTTTAGCAGATTTCAGTTCCCTTTTTATCAACACACAGGGATATATATTAAACAACCACTGAACCTCCAAGTGAACAAGTGCTTAAATATTAACCTTACACAATGAACTAACAATATTGGCTGCCTAATCACATAATGTGGGATACTGATCAACCTACTGATACAGATTACGTTTATGGTTCACCATTGACCGAATTTGGAACTCATTTCAACAAGAAGACAAAGAAAGCCATGAAAATCAATATAACAGAATCTCAGGGAAAAGAGGAAGTAAAGTCGATAAACAGAGAATTATTTTGCAGAAGGGAATCATACCACAGTAGTATGTAGTCAAAACACGAGCATCCGGCGCATAGGCGTAAATTTCACTAGCCATCTTGCGGACGTTTTGAAAGTGCTCCATATTCAGTGGCTGCCAAGAGTTTTGAATTATTCAGCAGACAATAAGTCAGCTTCAACTAAAACAACACATCAATTACACCAAGGATTGATGATGAGATATAGAAATGGCATATAATTTTTGTATCACCACACGATTGAAAGTAAGCTTTGAAGCACTAAGATACCTCATCCCACAAGTAAAAGTAAGCTTTATTCCAATGGGGTTTACTCCTCAATATCTCAACTTCTTTCCGCAGGTAACTTTCCCTTGAATCATCCCTGCTTGCACATCAACAAAAGTTAGTATGGGTACCTTCGACTCTTAAAGAAAGCTTGACTGGGACAACAAATGCATAGGCATACCCTGCTATAACTTGTCTATACGGTACTGCATAAGCCGCAAGCCTTGGATCAGAGAAGTATTCATCAGACTTCGGATGATCGGCTGCGAAACCAAAAAGTGAATTGCAAAAAAGTGTGAAGCAAAATGATCAGCGTGCACAACACAAAACATATACAGATGGTCCATAAACAATTCAAAAGAGGATTTGCAATACCAGGCCATGGTGAGGTGTATGTCAAGACACGCATGCTTTCACCCCATCTGCAGAAGTATGGACTGATCCGATACTGAAGAAGCCACTTGAAATGGAGATTCAGTTTCTCGTACCACTCTTCACTTCCATGTTCAACACCAAAACGATCCTCGATCACAGTATCAGAGACGCCAATAACAGCAGGAAGTGATGGAGTCACTGGAATAATAAATTCCCAAACTGTCAATCTTAGCTTTATACGCACTGCAAGGTTTGACACAACATCTTCTTCCATCATATCAGAGGTTCCATTCGTAGAAATGAACTCCGCAAATGATGGAGAGAAGAGAATTCTTCTTAATGATGAACTTGCACATTTTATTCTTTCTACCTAAAAGACAAGCTGCAGATTATTGACACGTAAAATATTTATCAAGTGGTGAGGTCAATAAAAACAGAAGGAAAATGAGAGTTACCACTTCGTCCATGGGTTTCCCTTCTATTGGTTCCATAATATCGAGACAGTTCTTAAGTTCCAAACATAGCTGATCCTTCTCATGCTTTCCCAAGTTATCAGAACCGCTGTAACCAACCACATATTTGGGCATCAGAGTGTAAAATCCATGAGAAACAAGTTATCATTTTCACATGACACAATGACATCAAGCAGGGATGTGAGCATCCTAAAGTAGATAAAAGAAAAGATATACAGAGAGAGAGACTCACCCTCCATCCATTTTCATTGCAGAAACAATGATCTCTCCTTCATATTGACCAGGAGGCTGCCCATTAGGAACGTCTATTGAGACCCAAATAACAATTGTTTCTCTACCATATGCAACATCCGAGACTAGGTCAGTCTATCGAGATAAGACAAGAGTATCTCCACATAGCAGATTAAGAAATTGGATAAGTGAGTTGTCGTAATACCCTGGAAGTAGGCTAAGTTGACTAACAGGTAAATCAAGAGGAACTAGAGCGTCAGGAACACCTAAGACAGGCACCACTCGCCGCAACTTTAGAGACTGGCCAACAAGCAATCTGGCATGGCAAGGAAGAGAATAATTATATGCAGATCAGAAAAGACAAACCCGCAAAAGAGAAGAAACCCATCTCAAATAACGAAAGCATCTCACTACTTCTAAAAAGCAAGGTAAAAAATGCTCACCTATCTCCAGCTGAAGAGCATAAGTCACTGCATTGAACCTGAACACTCCCCGAAGGACTAGAACCAGACCAAGAAACTTTAGGACGCATGGCAATCTGAAAACTTTCTCTCTCGTTTCTAGCTGCCAAAAGATTTATCTGTAATATCGAAAACCAACACAAAGCACATGCATCATTCCATAGTAAAAAACAACAACAAAAGATAAATAAATAATTGAAGTTAACGCAACTAGTGATTAACAGTTCTTACACTAACAAGTGCTAATTCAGACAGAATGTTTTGGCTTTGTGTAATAACAATTAAAGTTCGTTATTAAATAATATATGATTCTCTTACATATAAAAGAAACAACACTTACAGTCTCTAGAGGACGAGGTGTTTCTTGTGAACCGACATTAACCGTGTTGGGCATACACCAGACATTAACCAAATCAGAAGTTGGAACCTCTGTCGGATCAGTAGATTGTTTAAGAGGTTCTGTATTAAGACCACCGTCATTAAACCCATAAGCTGTTCCTCCACCAGCAACTCCTTCTACTGGCACACTCATCTCTTGAGATCCTACAGAATTCTCTTTTAACCCAAAAAAAAAAAATCGAAACTTTATTGATCTATAGACAAAAAGAAGCTAATTTCAAGAATCCAAGAAACCATTTTTTCAAAGAAGTTAAAGAATGAAACAGTTTCTTTTTCTCTTAATTAAGACATCGTCTGATCCTTAAACCGGAATCAATTTTGATTTAACCGGACGGTTATCGGAGAAAATGAGGAGAGAGAGAGATTTAAGGAAATTGAGTATTGTGTAAAGGAAAGGGGATTGAATTTTACCATTGTTGTTGGTGTCCATTACTGTGAGCGAGAGAAGAAGAATCTGGGATTGAAGAGAAGAGAAGAGACGATCGTGTTTTCTGAACGGGGAAGGAAGAAGCTAACACGTAGTAAACTCTCTCTGGGCTTTTGTTTTACTCGTGGCTGGCTTAACGGAGAAAGTAGCTTTAAACTTTGCTTAAACAATTATAGTTTTTACTTTAGTTTATTAAATAAAATTATATTTTAAATTTATAATTCTTATTTATTAATTATATGTATATATACATATAAATATGTTTCTTACGTCATACAATTTTTTTTTTCTTATGGATTTAGAAATAAAATTCTAATATTTTTCCGTGATATCAACATTTATTTGTAAATAACTTATTACTTTTTATCAGTTAGTTATATTTATATGTATAATACATCTTATAAATATTTGCATATTAAACTCACATGAAATATTTTAATCTCTTCAATTTATATTGAAGTACACAGTTATATTTTTTTTAATATTTTTTATTCTTATTTGAAAACTTTTAATTATATATTAGTTGAGAAATTAACAAAATAAAGCATAATATACTATATTTAAGTGATAGAAAAAATTATTTAAATGTTATTTTATGTGTATATTTACTAAAACTTGTTTTATGGTATATAAAAACAATTTATTTATTATAATATTTAATTTTATTCATTATTTTATTTCATTTTTATTATTTTTATTTTTAATTAGTTAGAGAAATGAGATCAAATATTTTAAATTGTTATTTTCGTTTTTATCAATTATAGAAATGAGATCTATTATTTTAAATCATATTTTCATTTTTAATTAATTAGTAAAATGAGAACCATTATTTTAAAATTTTAGATACATAAAATATTATTTATAGTTAGACCTAAATTTTTCTAATTTCTATATTACCTTATAAATAAATGAATATATGAAAAATTAGTAGAGTCAAATTATTTTCATATATTTTGGTTTTAATTATTTAAATTAAATTGTTGCACCTGGAATTTGAGGCCGAATCAAATCTTTTATTAAAATCCAATTATTTATAAAAAAACTTTTATAACTTATTACTTAAAAAGACAATGAATATATATATATATCAAATTAATATAGAAAAATATTTTTTCTATATTAGTGTATATATCTATCAAATATATTTTTATATTATTTTATGTGTCTATTCACTAAAATTTGTTTTTATGGTAAATAAAAATAATTTATTTTTATATTATTTAATTATATTCATAATTATATTTTATTATAATTATTTTCATTTTTAGATAGTTAGAGGTGAGATCCAATATTTTAAATTGTTATTTTTCTTTTTTTTATTGATTATAGAAGTGAGATCCATTATTTTATATTATATATATATTTTTAATTAATTAGAGAAGTGAGACCCATTATTTTAAATTCTTAGATACCTACAATTTTATTTATAGTTAGACTTAAATTTTTCTAATGCCTATATTACCTTTCATGAGATCATAATAAATCAACTATTAAATGGTAAATCGTAATATAACATGTTATGGTAAATTATTTTTCTATTGGCTTTTGTTTTAATAAGATAGAAGGTTCTTTTTCACGTTAAAGTTATAAAAGAATCATTTCTTTGAATTTCTTATTAAAATACTAATTAAATAATTTGACATATATTTTTTAATAGATTCTTATGTCCATTACATTTAAATATTAAAAAACTTAAAATATAAAATATTTATATTTAAATTATAATCTAATTTTTAATTAATAGAAATATAAAAATATTTTTCTTATATATTTTATTTGTATTTTAAATTCTTATAAGTAGTTATTAATTACATTTCTTCTAAATATTTTTTTGTCACCAATATCTATTATAAATTATCTAGTTAATGGTACAAATGAAATAATTATTTTAAATAAGGAAGTTTCATAATCTAATATAAGTTGATTTTGTGTTTCATAATAAAATTATAGATAATTTATTTATTTTATATTTAAATTAGAAAAAATTTCCAATCTAATATTAATTTTATTTTTGTTTAACAGAAACTTTTAGATAATGTCATTATCTAATGTATTTTTCTATTAATAATATAATTACAAAATTCAGATTTTTTTTTATTAAATGATCATGTAGAGTATATTATTGGTGGTTTAAATTATTTAAAAATTATAAACACTTTTCTTATATTTTCTATTTATTTTAAATATTTTTATGAGTAATATGTTTATTTCATCAGGATTTATTAAAAATTAGTATATAGTTAAACTATATGATGAGATAATTATTTTAATTTAAATAGTTATCCGTTTGGGGACAGTACTTTTGGAGTGATCCGTTGTCGTGTGATCCAAAGAGATAATCGAATTTCTCTAGTTCTGTAAATTGTTTATCAAAATTCATTTGTTCATATGACTAGAAAATGTTTTATGTCCTTATCAAGTGTAAATATTGGTTTACTTGTTTAGTGGTTTTATACCGGTTATTTGTATACGGTTTACTTAATTCGTTTGATGTATATATAGTAGGATACACTGTACATGATCGATAAGATGAATAAAATACTTTCAGATATTTCTTTATTCATCAATTCTGTTATGGTATCAGAGCTCTTTCCGCGAATCTGGTGATTTCACCTTCTTCGATTCTTCTTCGATTTCATCTTTTCTCACTGCGTTTCATTCTATTCGTCTCCGATCGACCTTTCTGTTCTCGATTTGTGACACTATGGGGAAGAAAGTTGGGAAAACAAAGAATCGAAGCACTCGAAGCATGATGTCAGCAGAAGAAGCTTATGCAGCTCAATTCGGCCATGGATCAACCTTCTCTGGTGTGAATGATGATCTCGTAGCTTCGAATCAACGTCCTCCAGCTCGATCTGGGAATCTTGATGGACCTGTTTATGCACCAAAAGCTTTGGAATCCTTCGACAGTGTGCACAGTCCATTCTATCTCCACTCTTCCGATCATTCAGGTTTATCCATTATCGCTCACAATCTTACTGGATCTAACTACAATAGTTGGGCTATAGTGATGCGAATTAGTTTGGATGCGAAGAATAAATTGAGCTTTGTTGACGGTTCTCTTGCTTTCCCTGTTTAAGATTTGGAGTCGCTGTAATAGCATGGTGAAGTCTTGGATATTAAATGTTGTGAACAAGGAAATCTATGACAGTATTCTCTATTATCAAGACGCAGCTGAGATGTGGAATGATCTGTTTTACCGTTTCAAAGTTAATAATCTCCCGAGGAAGTATCAGTTAGAATAAGCTGTTATGACTCTCAAGCAAGGTCAACTTGATCTTTCTGCTTATTTTACCAAGAAGAAGACTCTGTGGGAAGAACTTTCTAACACTAGATCTTTATCGGTGAAGAAATGCAACTGTGATCAGGTGAAAGAGTTGCTTGAGGAAGCTGAGACAAGTCCGATCATACAGTTTCTCATGGGACTTAATGATAACTTCAACAACATTCGGGGACAGATTCTTAACATGAAACCGCATCCAACCTTGAGTGAGATATACAATATGTTGGATCAAGGTGAGAGTCAAAGAGTGGTTGGCACTACACCTCATTCTTCTAATCCTTCATCGGCGTTTCAAGCTCAAGCTATCACTCCAGAATAGAGTGTTATTCTTGCTTCTTATGGGAATTTTCAGAAAGCAAAATGTTCTCACTGTAAAATGAGTGGACACATGGTTGATAAGTGTTACAAGCTTCATGGTTATCCTCCTGGACATCCTCGTGCCAAAAAGCCTAGCACTGTTGGAAGTATTAAGGAAAGAGTATCATATCTCTTATGATTACTCAAATCTCATTATATCAATCTACATTAATTATATTATTCTATGTAATCCCTTTAATTATGTCATTTGATTATGTATGCTTTTATATAAGTTGTACTATCATCATCAATAAGAAACAACAGAGTATTCATTTTCATTCTCAATAGTTAACATAGTATCAGACCTTGTTTCGATTCTGAGTTTTGATCTCACGATCAAACTCATTTTCTTCTAATTCCTTTCTTCGTAAAATAAAATAAATATTTTTTTTAAAAAAAACATTATTTCCTCTTCGTTTTTTGCATCTGAAATTATATGTTTATGTTGCCGTAGACTCTTCTTTTCTTTTGTATCACCGGCTTGATTATCGTCTCTCTCTGTTAGCACTTCACTGGTGCTTCTTCTCGCTGGCCCATCTTATCTTAAAAAAAAAAAGATAGCATCTTCTCTTGCATGATTCTCTTGTTTCTCTCTCGTAGCACTTCTTCTTCTTCTGCTTAACGCGGTGCTTCTTCTCTTTCGCCGGAGCAACTTATCCCTCTATCCAGCGGCTCTTGGTTTTGTCTCTGCCTTCTTCGAAGTGGTTTCTCATTCTCCTCTCTGGAGTCTCTGTTGTCTTCTCCGGGCTTGGTTCTGGTTAGTGTTTGTTTCGAGCTTGGGACGTGATTTGCGTGGTGTAAGTTTTGCTTCTCTCCACTTTGGATGCTTCTTCTCTTCTCTGCATCTGTTGGTTAGGTTTAACGATTGCAGTCTCATGGGGTCTTGCCTTTATGATTGAGGCTCTGTGGTCTCCGCTTGCTCTCTGCCTCTCGGTCTGTGCGAGTTCAGTTTGTGTGGATCTTGCAAGCTTCTTCTTTGGTGGCTGTCTCCGGAGTTTTTGTTCTTGTGGATTGGCTCCCCATTCGCTTCCACCTCCTATCTCAGTCTTTGTTGGGTGCTGGAATTTTTTTTTCTTCTTCTCATCAATCAAATTCTTTCAAGAAGACAATCTCAAATCGTTGCTTCTGCTGTGCTTCATCACCCACCTTGAGATTGAGGGGGGTGTATTAAGGAACGAGTATCATATCTCTTATGATTACTCAAATCTCATTATATCAATCTACATTGATTATATTATTTTATGTAATCCCTTTAGTTATGTCATTCAATTATGTATGCTTCTATATAAGTTGTACTCTCATCATCAATAAGACACAACAGAGTATTCATTCTCATTCTCAATAGTTAACAGGAAGTACAAATATGGCAGACGCTTCTCTGATTTCAACTACAAATGATGGTCATAAGGATGAGTTGGGTGAGCCAATGTCTAAGGACCAGCTCTAGTACATGATTTCCTACTTAAGCTCGAAACTCCAAACTCCTGGCCAATCTTCTTCGAACCTTGAGAAGTCAGTTGCCTCTACTTCAACTTCGGTACCAGTTATTTCTCAGATATCTGGTAATTTCCTTTCTCTATACAATCTTTCCTACTACGACATGCTCGCTTCTTCTATACCTCCTGAAACTGAGTTGTCTCTTAGAGCTTGGGTTATAGATTCGGGGGCTAGTCATCACGTTACTCATGAGAAAGATTTGTGTAGGGATTATAAGTCTTTGATCAATACTTTTGTTAGATTTCCTAATGGTCATACGGTTCAGATAGAGGGAACAAGGTTTGTTCAACTTAGCGATTCCTTAGCGTTGCATAATGTGCTTTAGATTCCTGCTTTTAAGTTCAATTTGTTAAGTGTTAGTTGATTACTAAAACTTTGAATTCTAAAGTGAATTTTACTTCTGATGAATTTTTCATTCAGGCTCTTACTCGGGAATCGATGATTGGGCAAGGTAGCCAAGTTGCAAATCTTTATATCTTGAATAACGATCAGTCTCTAGGTAATGCCTCTTGTACGTCATTTTCAGGTAACAAGTCTGTTTTTTTCTGTGAAAGTTGATTCTCATACTTGGCATAATAGACTAGGACATCCTTCTATGGATAAGATTACTATTCTTTCTGATATGTTGTCTTTAACAAAAGGGGATCATAAGAAAAAAGATTGATCATTGTCGTATCTGTCACTTGTCTAAACAAAAACGGTTGTCATTTGCTTCTCAAAATCACATGCGTACTAAACCATTTAAATTACTTCATATTAATACTTGGGGAACCTTTTCAGTTCCCACTGTAAGATGGTTTTAAGTACTTCTTGACTATTGTTGATGATTTTAGTAGAACTACTTGAATTTACATGCTTAAATTGAAATCAGATGTCTCGCATGTGTTTCCCGGTTTTATTGCCATGATTGAAACTCAGTTCAATGCTAAAGTCTGTACCATTCGTTCTGATAATGCTTTTGAATTACAATTTCACAATTTGTATTTCAACAAAGGAATTGTTTCTTTTCATTCATGTCCAAAAACTCCTGAACGGAACTCTTCTGTACAACGAAAACACCAGCACTTGTTAAATGTTGCTAGAGCTTTGATGTTTCAATCTTGTGTTCCTCTTGAATATTGGGGTGACTGTGTGTTGACTGCTGCTTTATTGATTAATAGAACTCTTTCTCCTGTTCTTGATAATAAAACGCCTTATGAGAGATTGACTTCTAGTGTTCCTGATTATCAATCGCTTAAAACCTTTGGTTGCATGTGTAATTGTTCCACTTCTGTTAAGTCTAGAACTAAGTTTGATCCTAGGGCTTGGGCTTGTGTTTTTCTAGGCTATCCTTCAGGTTATAAGGAGGTACAAGCTATTAGATATAGAGACACACTCGTTTTAATTTCTCTGCATGTTGTATTTCATGAGGATATTTTTCCTTTTGCTTCATCTACCATCACAGATTATGTCAATAAGTTCTTTCCTCATTCTTTTACCCATATACCTTCTGATGAACATTTGGCATCGAAGCCATCATCCTCCGGCGCTCATTCCCATCCTGATGAGTTGCCTTCCATGGTTTCTGTTTCTTCTGAGCTTAAACCAACTCGACAGAAGAAGTGTTGGAAGTTTTTACTTGGTCAAATCATCTAATAATTGTTAGCACTTCTGGAGCTAATTAAGCTGTATCTTTATTTTCATTATTTGCTTCTGTTACGTATCTTTCTCAGTAATTGAGAGTCAATGTTGTAAGGCTATAAGAAGCCATTTTCCTTTATCGAATAAGTTGAATCATTTCAGACTATCTTCTTCTTGAGAG
>KE154056.1:8843-19892 GCA_000411075.1 Sisymbrium irio | reverse complement strand
AAACTTTTTGTGAGAATGTCAGAAAAGAATCACACCACACGGTCCGTTCCGCTGTTTGATGGAGATTATGACCATTGTAGTTTGGTCATGGAGAATCTGCTCCGATCAAAGGAGTACTGGAGTGTCATTGATCCTGGATAGTGGATATGATGATTTGAGAAATCTTGATGCGCCTGATCAGGCACAACAAAAATCTCTTGAAGAGGTGAAGCTCAAAGACCTCAAAGTCAAAAACTATTTGTTCCACTCAATTGACAAAACCATCCTGAAAACCATCACTCAGAAGGAGACGGCTAAGCAGTTGTGGGATTCGATGAAAGTGAAAAATCAGGGAGGAGCTCGAGTGAAGCGAGCACAACTTCAGAGACTCAGAAAGGTCTTTGAAACGTTGGAGATGAAAGCTGGAGAAACGGTGGCCAGCTATTTTGGGAGAGTCATGGAGACAACCAATGACATGAAAAATTGTGGAGAAATCATTGATGATGTCAAGATTGTGGAAAAAATTCTTCGGAGTCTCACTGAAAACTTTAATTTCGTGGTCTGCACAACTGAGGAGTCCAAAGACATTGATACACTCACTGTGGATGAGTTGCAGGCGTCACTGCAGATACATGAGAGTAAAGTGACCGAGAAGAAAACCGAAGAGCAAGTCTTGCAAGTGGAGAACGAGCCGAAGGGTGCGCGTGGAAGAGGAAACTGGAGAGGAAGAGGAAGAAGCAGTTACAGAGGACGTGGAAGAGGCAGATCTTCGGTGGATCAATCCATCATAACTTGCTTCAATTGTGAGAAGAAGGGGCACTATTCTTTTGAGTGCACAGAAAAAGCAAACTATGTTGAGGTTGACGAAGAATAAGAGTTACTGTTGATGGCTCACACTGACATGAGTAAAGCAGAGGGAAAATGAGTGTGGTTTCTCGTTTCGGGTTGTTCCAACCACATGACTGGAGAAAAATCGTGGTTCACAGAACTCAGTGAAGATTTTAAACATTCAGTTCGCTTGGGAAACAATTCGAGATTGGTTGTTGAAGGGAAAGGGAATATCAGATTTGAAGCAGAAGGCATTATTCAAGTAATAACTGATGTTTATTACATTCCCAATCTCTCCAACAATTTGTTGAGCATTGGAAAACTACAAGAAAAGAAGCTGAAGTTTGTGATTGAGAATGGAACCTGCAGAATTTTCCACTCTCTAAGAGGTTTGATCATGGAGACTAAGATGACATTGAATCGCATGTTCCTGATTTGCGCAAAGGAGAAACCAGTCTCTGAGAAGGGTCTCAAGGTGGAGGAAGAAGATTTGGGATCTCTGTGGCACAGAAGGTTAGGACATCTCAACAATATGTCCATCCAAATTATGCAGAAAAAGGAATTGGTAAAAGGTTTACCAAACATGAAAATCAAAGAGAAGGTGTGTACTGTTTGCAACATTGGGAAGCAGCAGTGAGAAAAATTCCCAAAGAAGAGCAAGTGGAGAGCAACTGAGAAGCTAGAATTGATTCACACTGATCTATGTGGTCCAATTACTCCTACATCGCATAGTGGAAAGAGGTATCTAATGGTTTTTGTTGATGATTTCTCAAGAAAAACATGGATCTATTTTCTTACAGAGAAATCAGAGGCTTTTGAAACCTTTAAAATGTTCAAAAACTTGGTGGAAAAAGAAGCCAAAACCATGATACGAGGACTGCACACGGACAGAGGTGGTGAATTCACATCCGAACTTTTCAATCAATTCTGCAGAGATCATGGCATAAAAAGACAGTTGACAGCAGCATATACTCCTTAACAAAATGGAGTAGCAGAGAGGAGAAACCGAACTATAATGAACATGGTTCGCTGTTTACTGTCCGAGAAAGAACTGCCAAGATCATTCTGGCCCGATGCAGCAAGATGGACAGCCTATATTCTGAATCGAAGTGCGACAAAAGTCATAAAGGATAGAGATGGACAGGAATGAAGCCTAAGGTCAGTTATTTCAGGGTGTTTGGTTTGATTGGTCATGTTCACATTCCGGTTCAGAAGAGAATCAAACTTGATGATCGAAGTCACAAATGTGTCTTACTTGGAGTCAGCGAGGAATCCAAGGCTTATAGGCTGTACGATCCAATTGCAAAGAAATACATCATTAGCAGAAATGTTATTTTCGAAGAAGATGCTAAATGGGATTGGACATTGAGCAAACCAGAGCAGAAGGAACTCGTTTGGGGAGATGATAAAGGGACTGAAGAAGATGAAACCGATGATGAAGCTGAGCCAGAAACTGCAACATAACCAGTTCCTGCAGCAACTGAAAATGCAGAAACTGAGGAAACAATCAATCAGCCCCCAAAGAGTTGAAAATAGAGAAATCAAGGCTGGAGAACCCTCTAGAAGGCCGAGAAGACAACCTGGTTGGATGCAGGATTATGTAACAGGTGAGAAATTAAATGAAGAAGAAGAGAGCGGGATGAATTTTGCTGTTGTTTTTGCATTATCTATTTTCAGTGATGATCCGGTGAACTTTTATGAGGCTGAAAAGGAAGAGAAGTGGATCGATGCAATGAAATCAGAAATTCAATCCATTGAGAAGAATCACACATGGGAGCTCGTTACTCTACCTTCGTATGCGAAGTCAATCGGTGTGAAGTGGGTTTATAAAACAAAGTTAAATGAAAAGGGGCAAGTGGAGAAGAGTAAAGCTCGATTGGTGGTCAAGGGATATGCTCAAACTGCTGGAATTGATTACACAGAGGTGTTCGCACCGGTTGCTCGCTAGGATACAATAAGGAGTCTCCTAGCAGTTGCAGCTCAACGAGGTTGGTGTGTCTATCAACTCGATGTTAAAAGTGCCTTTTTGTATGGAGAACTGAAGGAGGAGGTGTATGTTGATCAGCCGGAAGGATTTATCAGAGCAGGGGAGGAAGAAAAAGTGTATCGGTTGAGAAAAGCTCTGTATGGCCTAAAACAGGCACCACGAGCCTGGTTTAGCCGTATTGAGGCTTACTTTGTGAAAGAAGGGTTCCAGAAGAGTAGCTATGATCACACTTTGTTTTTCAAGAAAACAAAGGACACTTGGTTGGTGGTAAGTCTCTATGTTGATGATTTGATTTTCACTGGCAATGATGAACTCCTATGTGCAGAATTCAAGTCATCAATGCAGAGAGAGTTCGAGATGACTGACATGGGTAAGATGAAGTTCTTCCTCGGAGTAGAAGTTCATCAGAGTATCAAGGGGATACATATCTGTCAGAAGAAATACACAAGAGAAGTTTTAGAACGATTCAACATGTGGAACTGTAACTCGGTTAGCAATCCAATTGTTCCTGGTGCAATCATTACGAAGAAAGGAGTTGGAGGAGTCGACGCAACACTCTATAAGAAGCTTGTTGGATACTTAATGTATCTTACAGTGACAAGACCTGATCTGATGTTTGTAGTGTGTCTGATAGCTCGTTTTATGGCAGATCCTAAGGAAGAGCACATGTTGATTGCAAAACAAGTACTCAGGTACTTAAAAGGTACTTTGGATTTTGGAGTGTTTTATGAAAGATCAGCAATCATGAATCTGGTGGGTTACACAGATAGTGACTACGCTGGTGATGTGGATGATAGAAAGAGCACCTCCGGGTATGTGTTTTTATTGAATGGAGTCGCTGTATGTTGGAGTTCGAGGAAGCAAGACATTGTTACTCTCTCATCTACATAAGTGGAGTATACCTCTGCAGCCTGTCACAATGTTTGGCTAACCGGCATGTTGCAGGAATTGGAGTTTTTGAATGAAGCCTGCAGTGACATCCTCTGTGATAACAGTTCGATGATAAAGCTGTCAAAGAATCCAGTTATGCATCGTAGAACAAAACATATCGATGTCAGGTATCATTACATGCGTAACTTGGTGAGTGAAGGAGTCCTGAAATTGTCTTTCTGTGGAACTAATGATCAAATAGCCGATATCATGACGAAGCCAATCAAACTTGATCAGTACGAGAAGCTGAGGCAGCTCCTTAGAGTTCGAAGGTTAAACTGATGCAGGTGTGCTTCAGTTTAAGGGGAGGAATTTGTTGGAAGTTTTTACTTGGTCAAATCATCTAATAATTGTTAGCACTATTTCTGGAGCTAATTAAGCTATATCTTTGTTTTCATTATTTGTTTCCCTTACGTATCTTTCTCAGTAATTGAGAGTCAATGTTGTAAGGCAATAAGAAGCCATTTTCCTTTATCGAATAAGTTGAATCATTTCAGACTATCTTCTTCTTGAGAGCTATTTGATTTCGAGTTTTTTTTAAGAAGCTGTCTTCCCATTTGCATGATTTTCATTCCTATAATAATACTCCTACTAAAGTACTTACCAGCCCTTATCCTATGGTAAATTATGTTTCTTATTCAAATATATCTGAGCCTTTTCATGCCTTTCTTAATTCCATTTCAACTATTCCCACTCCAAATAACTATTCGGAGGCTAAGAAAAAAAAGGTTTGGAGAGATGCTGCGGGTGAAGAGATTGGGGCTTTTATTAGGACTCACATTTGGAGTGATACTGAATTACCACCCGGAAAGATTGCTGTAGGATGCAAGTGGGTATTCACTATTAAGTACCACGCAGATGGTAGTATTTAAAGCTCGCTTGGTGGCCAAGGGCTACACCCAACAAGAAGGAATATACTTCACAGATATGTTTTCTCCTGTCGCTAAGATCGCAACTTTTTAAGTCATTTTTTCTCTTGCTCCCACGCTGAAATGGTATCTTCGCCAATTGGATGTGTCCAATGATTTTCTCAATAGTGACCTTGACGAAGAAATATATATGAAGCTGCCTCCTGGATATGCTGAGATATTGGGTGTCACCGTCTCTTTAACAGCAGTTTGCAAGCTTCACAAATCAATCTACAGATTAAAGCAAGCTTCTCGCCAATGGTTCCTAAAGTTTTCATCAACCCTGGTACATTTTGGATTTGAGAAATGTCATGGTGACCATACATTGTTTGTGAAGGAGACTGATGATCATTACTTGGCAGTGATTGTGTATGTCGATGATATAATTATCGCGAGTACTAATGATGCTGCAGTGGAAGAGTTAATTTCTTAGTTGGAATCCTCTTTTCAGTTGCGAGATCTTGGTCCACCTAATTTTTTTCTTGGTATTGAGATTGCTCGTTATAAAGAAGGAATCATCTCTGTCAAAGGAAGTATGTGATTGATTTGCTTAAGGCTACTGGTTTTGATGCTTGTAATCCTTCTTATTTAACTGAATCAGAAGTTGTCAAAGACAAGTGGTGTTCTTTTGGAAGATTCCAACAATATCGGATGATTGTTGGTAAACTTCAGTACTTAACCATCACACGTCCATACATTTGCTTTGCAGTCTCGAAGCTTGCTCAGTATTATGCAACTCCACGAGATGTTCATTTACAGGCCGTTCATAAGGTTTTAGGTTACCTCAAGGGTACCATTGGTCAAGGGTTGTTATATGGAGCAGATCCCACCTTTGATGTTCGTGGTTTTTCTGATTCTGATTTGGGGAGCTTTCCCGGATGATCGTCGATCGGTCACTGGTTATGCCATTTTCATTAGGGATTCATTAGTTTCTTGGAAAGTCAAAGAAGCAAGACGTGGTCTCACTCAGTTCTTCCGAGGCTGAATATCGGGTAATGTGTGTTGCCACAAAGGAACTGATTCGGTTAAATGGGATCCCTTAAAGCTCTTCAAGTTCCTTTCACACCTCCTGCCTACTTATACTATGACAACACCTCTGCTCTTCATATCGCTAGTAATTCTGTTTATCATGATCGTACTAAGCATATTGAATTTTTTGTCACAAAGTTCGTGAGACAATTGAAGCAGAGATCATCAAAACAATGTTCGCAACTTCATCTTGATGGGGGCTATCAAGTGTAAATATTGGTTTATTTGTATAGTGGTTTTATACCGTTTATTTGTATGCGGTTTACTTAACTAATTTGATGTATATATAGTAGGATACTGATCGATAAGATGAATAACAAACTTTCAGATATTTCTTAGTTCATCAATTCTATTAGTCCTTCAAACAGTCTACCCAAATATCAATCATTGCATGAGTTCCAGACAAAGAGTAAGCGGCTAGTGATGCGTCATAATGAGGAAGGCACTAAAAAAAATAAACTGCAGTTTCTGGAGCAGAAACATTCTCGTTTGCCCCCACAGCAATACACTGCTGGTCAGTCTCATGCCGCTCGACACTGGCCTGCCGAACTAAACCACCCTATTAACAACGCACCACCACCTCAATTACCTGCTGGTGGACCTAACTACCATCAAAATCACTGTGGTGGTGCACCTGATCCAAACCGGTACCATCCTAGCGGAAACCAGACTGATCAGTTTGGAGGTTACAGCCGTGGGTCATTTCCTCCACAAGGTCGAGGTGCACCATATGGCGCCGTTCCTGGAGGACCTAGCGGTGGTATGGTGTTGGGCTGCCTAACTACTCACAAGATGGTGATCAGTATGGTGGCTTTGGAAGAGGACAGGACCCGATGGGTGGTGCTAGAAACCAACATTATGGATGGTAATAGTAAAGAGAGAGCTCAAAGATCCTAAATTTTTCTGAGAATTCGGTCGATGACTTTTTTACATCAGTTCTTCTTTGGAGTGGAACCGCGCAAAGACCTTGCACCTGTTGTATATTTGTCTCTCCTCTGCTGGAAGGCTCAGCTAAAACTGATCAGGGTACAATAAGTTTCTTTCCACAACGAATTTGTTCCTCCGCTTCCTCTCATCAAGCCTGCAAAGAAAGCGAAAGCACAATCTTCGCTGTAGCATTGGCTTGTGAAATTTTTTTTCGCATTAACAATGTTTGTCTTGTGACAAGTGTACCTTTTCGAGTAAATATGAAGAACCTGCAGCGTCTGATCACGATCAGCATCGGTGTCAGAATCCTTAAATTCCATGTCAGCGAGTAGTTGCACCGCATCATTGGCATGCTCGATCTCAAATTCTTCCCAACATTCCTCTCAGATGGTTGTTTTGCAGTTGGGACGCAAGCGCCATGAACTACCTTTAGGTTTATAGATTTGTTAAGTAAATTTAGTTTTCCTCCCTTCAAATATAACTTTACATACAAACTTGTTCCACAATATACAAACCTTCCAACTTGATGTTGTCCTAAGCCCGAAGCTTTGTGTCTGCTCATTAAAACACAGAAGTATTAGGAAAGGGCCATTCAACACTGTAAACGTAGAGAAATTGTTGTTACATACATAAGTAGCTCTTCTTTAGGAGATAGCTTCACGAGTGCAGGTGTTTCTGTGACAAACAAACATTGAGCTGTCAGTTTTCTTCTTTTAAGGTTAAGGTTAATATACGAGACCCAATCGACAGGCAAATCCCACTAACAAATTCAAAGCTGACCTTTTTTTCACTGCATTCTCTTTACTCATTGCAAGAAGCTCCTCTTTGCTGTTGTGACGACTAAGGAAAAGCATTCCACTCAAAGGTCAAAGTCCACACAAACAGCACATTTGAGATCTTTATCACAATAGTTACAACAGTAAAGTCCAGGCTTCTTCTCATTCTCAGCTTCACCTCCTACATCGCATTGTAATTTGCAATGGATATAATGTAACAAGTTGTAGAGATATCTAAAATAGTACGAACTTTTCGAAAGAAGATTAGGACTCTAACATTCTCAGCTGGCTTGAAGATACCTCATTAACTAAAGAGAATTATGCTAAACAAACTGGTAAAATAGCAGTAACCGATGAACCGAAACGAACCTTCCAAAACTAGACTGCTAACAATAAAAAATTGATTCCTGAGTCCACCATATCAATTTAACCTGCATTCAGTAGCAGTGGCTACAATTCTCAGATTTCAGTCAGTATGAATCTAAGACACAAGTTATGGTTCCAAAAACTAGAAGAGCTGCCAAGTTCGAGATCCAACTGAACTGTCGAGAAATAGATGTCTAGTGGCAAAGCGATAACATAAAGCATAGAGCAATGTTTAAAAAATTCTATACAGAGAAAGAAAGAAAGCCAAAAACTAATCTTCGGACATGTTGTGGAGTCCAGAGACAACCCCATTAATCACTCCTTTTATTTCTATGAGCCTTGCAGTTGTCTTGGCACGAATGTCTTTAACTCGTTCATAGTGGGAATATAGTTTGCGTTATCGCAAGAAAGCGTAGCTGCCGCACGTAAAGATTTAATTGATTTCAAGGCAAAGTCTGTAGAGGTTAGAAAAGAGCTTGAAGATGCGGAGAATGAATATGAACTCGTTACTTCTGAGTTAGCTTCTGAGACCAAACAACTTGAAGAGACTAACAAGAGTAAAACAGACTTTCTTCAGAAAGTGGCTTACAGTTGTTTGGTCTCACCTTTCTGAAGAAAGTCTGTTTTACTCTTGTTAACCTCTTCAAGTTGTTTGGTCTCTGAAGCTAACTCAGAAGTAACGAGTTCATACTCATTCTCCGCATCTTCAAGCTCTTTTCTAACCTCTACAGACTTTGCCTTGAAATCAATTAAATCTTTATGCGCGGCAGCTACCGCTCGTCCGTTTCCAAATATCATTATTCTCCCTCTTAGCTTTCTTCAACTCCTTTATATCCTCATTCAAATTGTCTAATTAGTATTCTTCGCTTTGGAGATCTTGTGAATCCATAGTAGTCGTTGGGGGATTCTGTAAATAGTTCAAAAAAGAGAGACAGAAGTTATATCATTAATCCATCAACCTTAGATTATACAATGCATATACTTTTGTGAAAAAATAAGAAATCATTTTTAATCTTTATCTGTTTGATGATTTCTATTATAATACCTATTCTTATATGATTCCAAACGAAGTCGTGATTTAACCCAAAACCTCGTTTGTAGATATAGTAATGTTCGTTTTGTATTTTTGTATTTTGTATCCATATGAGTTTTAAAAAAAACAAAGTAATATTACTATGCGTACATACACTTATTATGCATGAATCTTGACTTTTCTTCAATGAAATAATAAGCTAATTTAATACCAATATGTGAATCACTACATTCTCATATTGTCTCTAGCTAGTGTAGACTTCAACTGATACGTAATCTAGAGTCTTAAATAAGCATGAATAGTAACTAATAAAACCTTAGTACATCTTTGAAGAACAAAACGAATTGATCCCTCAAAACCAAACAGAGTTCTAAAACAAAGAATCTACCTAAAACTCAACGAACTCTACTGTCAATCAATCAAACAAGCATTTGAGCAAAAAAATCATATAAGAAGAGTCGATGGCGCAGAGAGAAAGGAGAGATAGAAATTTTAGGTTTACGTTTGAGTTTGTAATTTTTTAATCAAGTCAAGGGTAGTTTAGACTTTTATTCTTTCTGGATGCGTTTACCGCTCAAAAAATTCATCCGCTGCATCCAGATTAGCTTTCTATTTCGCACTTAACGAACAAGGCTATACTACATAGTTGACTAGTAGATAGAAAAACGGTTAAATAATAAAATAATAATATAAACCTATATATAATTATATAAAACATAAAAATTTATATTGTTGTAATATAATATAAAATCATTAATTTAATATAATTATTCATAAAAGTTTTGGTAATTTAAATGAAAATTATGATTTAATTAGAGATGTTACCTCTTTTTACAAAAATTAATGTTAGACTTAAAAATTTTTAGTTTATTAAAAATATATATATATATATATTTAAAAGATTTAGAAGATTTAAAAATATGTTCATATATATAAAATATTAAATTTATTTATACATTTCATAACTATAACATTCAAATTTTAATTTTTTAAAAAATTTTATTTTTGGTGGTCAATCTAATTAATTTATAAAAATTAATATTTTAAATGAATTTTTATAATTTTTATAAAGAATTTTTTTTTATTCTTTTCTATTATCCATCCGCAACTGCAAATGTTAGCAAAAAAAAACAGCTTTTGAATTTGAATGGTTTTGAGCGATAAAGAATAAATGTGTTTTATATGATTATTTTAAAACGCCAGTAACTGTTATCACCTACAAATATGTGTTTGAGAGTGATAACGGATGAACCCATCAAATCCTAAGTGTGTTGACTCTTACTATTTTTCTTTTCGAAATAACTCCACAATCATTCCGAGTAATCCAAATTTGTGGAACTGTTATTATAATTCATTTGAACTAAATTTTCATTTGGAGCCAAAATTTAATACGCAAAATATTCAAATTCAAATTTTATATTAGAAACAAAAGAAGTAAAATGTAAATTGATTTTATCGATGGGCTAAAGGGTAAATTTGGTATCTTATATAATAAAATAGGGTTCTTTCTTTTAGAACTTTTAAAATGTGTCACATGTCCTTTTTTATTGGGCTACATTATTTTTTTGTTTTATTTGACCACACATCTGATTTTGCTATTGGGTTTTGTTTTCTTACCCTTATTTTTCATTTTATCGGATTACATTATTTTTCAATTTTAATGGGTTACAAATCTAATTTTACTATTATATTAGAATTTTATGTATGTGATAAAATTAATCCATCAGTACACATCTATATTGTAGTAATACATTTCATAAGAAGTAAAAAGTATTAGAAAACAAATAACATTTTTAAAAAATATATATATTTAATATTATGTATGTAAATATTTTATCGAAAAATTTATAATTATTTATTTATTTTGTAATTGATTTGAAAATAATGTGCCACATGTCCTTTTTTATTGTCTACATTATTTTTTTATTTTATTAAACCACAAATCTAATATTGCTATTGGGTTTTGATTTTTATCCTTATTTTCTCATTTTATTGGACTATAATATAATACAGTTTTAAGCAATTAGAAAGTCAAATTTTATTTAAATCACAGTGCTCTATTATTTGGTAATTAGTGTAAATTAGTTACGAAAGATATTTTAAATGCAGGGATTTATAAACAAGGTCCTACAATACAAACCACTGACATTAAAGGCACTGATAATATTATTCCTAATGCTGGTGGAAGCAGAGACATGGTAGGGGCTGACCGTAGATAAACACCTCCCTTTGCTTTAAAATGTTTCAATGTATTATCTAATGAAAAATTACATCTGATAGACTGAT
>KE154055.1:22954-44079 GCA_000411075.1 Sisymbrium irio | reverse complement strand
TATATATATATATATTATGCTTATATAATATAATTGCGAAGAAAACTCACTTGATCTATATATAATATGCTTATATAAATATAGTTGTGAAGAAAATTCACTTGTTATATTCCGAAGATATTTAGTTCAGGCATACACATGCATGATGCGTTATTAACAAAGTGCAAGTATATCGATCGCATTTACCCTCCAAAATAAAAGAAACTATATATTGATGGCATTAATATGATTATATATATAGAACAGAGTAAATACACACTGAGTGTAAGAGGGAAACAAAAGACAAAGTTTAAAGGATGAGGATAAAGTATTATAAAAACAGCGAGGAGTATCACATGCGTGCCTGAGAGACAACGAAGAGACTGTTTGATCAATCCTTGTCTAAGAATTAGTCTTCTATTAATAAACTCATCATGAACCAAAAGAGGCAGTCAAATAAAACTCACAAGTTTCGTTTCAAACTCTGTTTCTTTTTCCTTTCTTTTTGTCATATTTAGTATACGTGAAGATGGGGAATTGCTCTCAAAGAGCAGTATCCGACGGTGGTGGCTCTTCAGTAATTCAGAGAGATTCGAGAAACATCATGGAAGAATATTATAGAAGTCGGAGTTGCAACTCACTGCCAATAAACAGGGAGAAAACTCTAGGGTACCTTGTTAGACAGGGTACACTAAGCCCTAAAAGAGTTGGGCCGAAGATTCAAGTGTCGCCGCAAAGAAGAAATGGAGTTTGGAAAGCGAAAGTAGTGATCGGAAGTAAACAACTTGAAGAGATTTTGGCAGTTGAAGGCAACACACATGCCTTGATTGACCAACTTCGGTTTGCTGCTGCAGAAGCTGAAGCTTCTTCGATCTCTGCTTCTGAGATGATTAAAGGTAGAAGAAACTTATCATCCCGACCCCGAAAAAACAATGAGAATTATTTCTGTTAGGTTAGGCTTGATGATCGCACGCGGTTATTTTCTCTTTGCGGGATTTCTACTTTGTAAATTCTTGTAAGCAAAAGGTGTTTACCGTACAAACGGTTGAAAAATACAAAAATGAGTTGTACCCAATTTCTAATTTGCAAAATCCTTTCTTTCTGATTGTGTAAACATAAAAAAAAAAGTGTAAACTATAGATTATTCGGATTTTTACGGTTTTTACTTTAATCCATATTCGGTATTAAAAGAACATTCAGACTTTTCAAAACAGGTGAAACCTAAATGGATAATTTTCTCGTTGGTTCGCTTTTTCGTTTTTCGTTTTTCGAATCGGTTGAAGTGACGTGGATGCTCCTAGCTCGTTGGCTAAGTCCTTACAGTACGACAAATTCGAGAGAAAAAAAGGAAGTTACATAAGACAATAACATTCGCACCAGACACTTACACATGTGCTTCAGACACGCGATTCCATTTTCTTGACAGCTTGTTCGATGGCTGGAATGTTTTTCTTAAACGTTGACCATTGTTCATCTGTCAAGCTTATTCCTGGACACATATAATAAATATATCAGAAACTGGAAATGGATCATGGCACATAAAAAAAATTGCCTCAATAGAACACGTTTAGTTTGATGACAACGTTCATCTTCTTTTATATTAAAAATGGTAACTAAGCATTTATAGAGAAGTAAAGATGGAAGTAATCTTCAAAATTTTAGATTCTCGCTTTATCATAGGCCTATCGATTTAGTTCGACTAAGTACTAGATTTCCTCTTGAAGAGGAGTGAGGAGCAGTTGCGAGGGGTGGTCAAGACGGTGAAGATGAACCTCGTCGAGGAAGTCATAACTGCTGTAGGAACCGTCCATGTCAGTGTCCATAGGATCAACATCCGGAAGATTGTTGTTGTGAGGTTCATCGTTACCCTCTCAAGACCACCCACCCGCAAAGCTCCTCGTCATCCTCTTCAAAGAGAAACTAATGTCAACTGAAAAATCTAGCAAGCTTAGGGAGCCGTGAGGTTAGTCTGAAATCACGATAAAAACTAACAGTAAGATTTGTTACTAGTCAATAGTCATATAACTTTCTACTTTCCTACAGAGAAAGAAAAGAAGATAACAAACTAGTGAAATATGTCTCATTAGCCCAAAAAAATGGGTCTAAGCTAAAACAATAGGAACTCTCAAACCCCTAATGGCTTCGAACTCAAGTAACGAAGTAAATGATTTTATATTACCAACAAAAAGCAGTTAAATGCAAAGTTGGCTCACACAATATGGTCTCAATTGAAAATGCATATTGGGGACACAAGTGTAGAGTGAGAATGTGGCTGCAAGAATGTTCAAGTAAAGAGATGTTTGTAGTATTGGTTATACCTTTAGAAGAAGGAAGTTCTTTGCCATCTTTCTTGTAATACTCTCTAATTGAAACCAAAGCTTTTCCTCTAAACTCCTGAATCGTCACTCTCCTCTTATCCGAAAGCTGTAACAAAACCACACAAATATCATCAGAAAATGAATATATAAGTTCATAGAAGGAACAGTGAAGCCGACACACTTACCCGGCAAATGATGAGGTCGCCGTCATCGTCCAACTCTTTGTTTCCCTTGAGAACATCCTTAGCTTCTTCTTCTGCTTCTTGTTCTTGTTCTACTTCATCCTTATCCTTGTCCTGATTTTCTTTCAATTCCTCTTCTTCGAGGAATGACTTGACGATGCCGCGTACAAATGCCTTGTGAGATTTCTCTGAGAGATCTATGCCGAGTCTCTCCGAAGCCAGATTACGTACCTTGAACTCTGTCATCTCTGTCATGTCCGATTCCTTCAGAATCTCTCTCACCGTTTTCTCGATCTTCTCCTTGTTTTCTTCCTCCATTAGGGTTTTCTTTTCTTTTCTTGCGGCGATTTCTCTGAGACTTCTGTTCAAACGGAGATTCTTAACCAAATCGGGTAATCGGAGAGTTTTCTCTTGTTGGGGACGGGGGTTGGGTACCCGTTTAAAACGGTGACGTTTCCCACAGTTTCAGTGATCCTACGTGGCGTCCATTAGGTCACTCTACGTAGCAGTTGAAAAGTTTGCTTACGTTAACCAATATATCTTAACCGGGAGTCAGCTTTATGTACAATCTGTTCGGTACGGAAACGCATTGCGTAACCAGAATCTGAACCGATAAAGTAGACTTCCCCAACTCTGATCTGATACTCCCAATTATTGCTTTCTTTTTTATGGCGAAAAAACTCACAATTATTGTTATTGCTTTACTTTGTAGAGTTTCTAGTAAACCTTCTACAAGATTCAATAATTTGTTTACATGAGTTTTCTCGTAAAATAATACATACTCTAGACATTGCAATGTTGTTTGAGTAATCCAAGCGTTTACTAGATTCAATAGCAAGAGGCAGCACCTATATGTAACCAGTCATGTACAAAACAGTCCAAAGTAATTTTGCAATACTCTCGATTCAATTGATTAAAAGACCCCGTAAACAAAATAAAAAGTAGAAAAACAATTAGACCAAACCATTCAAGACTCAAGAGCAACTGAAAAAAAAAATATTCAGTACATGTAATTAAAATTAAATAATAGCACTAATTACCACCTTAATAAGCCAATTTCCAAATACGAGCAGTTTCCATCCCCTTTTCTTTTTTTTGTCCCTTTCAAGAGAGAAGCCAAAACATAGAAGAGGGAAAACAAAACTAGAGATGTCACTCATCAATGAACAACAACCTGTTGATTGACGCCGTCGATGAGCATGACGGAGCTGTGATGATGAACAAGGTGCCACCTGCCATTGTGGTACTCAAACACATTGGTGATTAGGAACGGACCAGCGTCCACATTCAGGTATGCTTTCATTGTGACCCAAGCCATGTCGGTTAGTATCCGAGTGCGAACGTAGTGGACCTGAAAGTCAAACCCTTGTTCCCAGTTGAAACAAAGTTGCCAGCTTTGCATCACTTCACTGTACCTGCAAAGCAAAACATAAAAGATGATTCATACCCAATACGCTCCATTCGAACCAATCCGGAAATATGTTAAAAGTCTTGTATCACTAGAAATTGCACGAGAGAATTGTAATAATGGGTCCAATGTGTGTTCAGCATGTATATTCAAACTCAGAAAACATCTGAAAGACCCCACCCCACCTTACGGCTAACACCAAAAAAGCATACCCAAAACCGTTACTGACCAAGCTAGGTACACATTACGATGTCAGAATAAGAAGAACCCCTAACATAAAACAATAATATCAATTATCAAGACAGTCAAGGAAGGTGGTGAGGTGTGGAGTTGTATGTACCCAGAGAAAAGTTCGCCAGAGGCATGGATGCACTTCACATAGTCGGAGTTGAGCCACAATTGAGCCATTTCTTGAAGAGACCTATCTCTGATGATGTTGAAGAATTCGGTATTCACACTAATGATTGCTCTAGTAGTTGCGTAGTATGCTTTCCACCCGTTGACTGGGGTGATACCATCTTGTTCCATCGTAAAATCCTAGTAGAAACAAAGACAAATATCACCAAAAGAACACACACAAAGCACCATTCATTGAAAACAAAAGAAAAATGCTAAATATTGTATCTTCAAACACTCATCCAAAACAGCAAGTCCATCCTAACCATAGTCTACAAATCAACACATAGCTACAAGTGATTGAATACTCCCTTACGCTGCATAAAGAGATACATCCTAATAAAGTTTGCGACTTTAAAAAAAAACTGAGTCCAAGTTGTAACCTTGTGATAAAGGGCTTTCCAAGCGTTATCGTCATTAGCAGCTTTCCTCATCAAAGAATTAGTCATGGACAAACGGCAAAGACTAGGATAATCCAAATAACTAAGCGCGTGTGTTGTAATCTCCGGAACCAACTGCTCCATCATGGACACTCCCGCCTTATCATCAGAAAGCACAGCCACGGTGGAAGAAGCCACAACATCCGCTCTGTCTCCTCCTCCGCCGCCAAGAGTCGAGGAATCTGCGTTTCCGTTGACAGTACCGTTCGCTAAAGACGTCGTCGGCATAGGTTTATCCAGATTTATGTTCTTGAGGGGAAAGGAGGATCGGGACGCGAAGAGAGGAAACGATTGTGAAGAACAAGAGAGGTCGATTGTTATAAGGGGATAGTTTCCATTAATAAGACATGAAAATTTTAAGAAGAAGCTTGAAAGGTGAGGGCTTAGGGTTTAAAGGAGTCTTGTGAGGAGAGTACTTTCTTCCGCCGAAACCCTAGAATTGAATCGGAAAATCAAAATTGACGAGGAGAAGAAGAAGAGAGAGAGATTTGCGAAGCTTTTTGTCTCCAACTCCGTAACTGACAATCGCTACCAAATGGTTTATCAAATGTTGTGTCACTACAGGAAATAGCCTTAACTTTCAAGGGTATTATAGTCAATTCACATGTATGTTTGTGCGTTAGATAGCCTTGACTGGTAAGGACATTATTGTAATATAAGTAGAAATGAGTAAGCTTAGCCCAAGAAGCTATTTTTTTCAAAGCCCAAGAAGCTTTATCCGAGCCTTCTTAATTCTTGTGACACACGCTATTTATCTCTCCGCAATAACTTGCTATTGCACTTTCCGATGTATAATTTCCTGGTTCAGTTTAATAACAGTAACCAAAAGTGAGAAATGAGAATAATCTATCCTATGTAAATAAATATATCTTCTCAACTTCAGTTTTTGTTTTGTTTTCAAACCTCGTAAACAAGAACTGTTTCTTATACAGTGGCCTGAGAGAAGACATTGGCTCCAAAACTCGTGGAGAAGACAAAAGAGGGATAATTTTCCACCTATTTACGTTTCTAATACTGAACTAGTTGTTTCCTTCATCATCTTATTTACGCATCTGATCGTCACTTAGACTTGTCTTTGTGGTGAGCTCCGGAGGAAGAAGAAGCGGCGGTTTCAACATATTGCTCGGCGAGTTTCTTGATCTTGTCGCCTTCTTTGATCAGGAAATTAGCACTTTTGGCTTTGCTATGATACTTCATCACTTTCTCTTTGGTTTTCGTCACTGCCCATCTGTATTGATCCACGCTTATTACTCTGCTCTTACACAGTGGTCTGATATGTTCTTTGATGTATGCTTCAACCTAGGAAAAAAAAAACAAAACGGTAATCAACAAAGGAAACGGGCAATTTTCACATAAGTAATCTAAGAGTTTTCGTTACCTTCTTCTCGACGGAGTTACTGAACCCATCAGCTTTGCTTTTCTCTTCTTTACACGGCTTCTCACTTGGATCACACTTTTGAATCTTTTTGGGAAGTTTTTTCTCTTGAACGGAAGACTTCTTGAAGTTTGAAGCGATGAACTCTCTGCGCGTGTTGCTCTCGCACTCTGAGTCAGGTGCTTTAGCTTGAAGACCGTTATCTGCAGATCCTTCAATGAGAGGTTTCTCAACTAGTTTCTCTGTACCAGGTCCGTACAGCTCTTCACATTCAGCTAAAGAAAGGATCTCACCTCCCTCTCCTTCTCCCTCGTCCTCGGCCTCAGCGTCAGCCTCAGCCTTAGCCTCAGCCTCGGGTACAGGATCCATAGGAACAAATTTCTTCCCATCTTCTTCACCATTTTCTGTCCCTTTCTGGTTTAGTGTTGTTACTTCATTCCCCAAGACTTCAGATTGATTTATAACTTTCTCAGGTTGAACAGTGGATAAAACTACCTTCACCTTAGTCAAACCTTCATCCTGCTGTGTTTCCGAAGCTTTTGTAACCGTGGTAGCACCGATGTAGTCTTCGTCGTCCAACTCATACTCAAAATCCCCAAAGATGTCTGTATCAGGGATGGAACCTATGTTCAGTAAATTATCTGGACCTACCTCCCTGGCTTTGTCCAAGGAACTGTCACCTTTATCTGGAAGACCTTCTGATGAATGGTTAGGGCTGTTTGGTGGTGAATCAACAAGACCTGCTGCTCTGAGCGCTTGAAGAATGGCGGGGTCATCTGAATCTTTATCACCAATATGTTCTGTTCGGTTACTAGCCAGCGGTGATGGAGTATTTGGTTCAACAGCATTACTGTCCACTGCTTTGCTCTCTGAATGGTGCAGTATTTCTTGTGAGCACAGATTCAGATACACAACTTTGCTACTTGATTTGTCAGCAATCACTTTCTCGATATTTATAGCATCAGCAACGGCTAGTTCTGTCGCCGCACTTCTTCGAACATCCAGAAGATTTTCTTTCTTTAAGAAATGTTCTGTCAAGCGATATAGTTGTGCCTGCAGAAAGAGCGATTCGTTTATGAACAAAAACGAACACATGTCGAAATAATAAAGCTAGCCATTCCACCATTTTTTGCAATTCAACAACTAATAACCGTGATAGAAGCACAAGTTAATGAGGCTAGCTAATTTTAATCCACGAGTTGGGACCAAAGAATAAACATTGCATAATCACAATCCTACAAACATTAGAGCAGATATCTCGCAGCAGTCCCAAACACTTATGAAATGACTTCCTAATGCAAGGTAAGCCTCCCTCTCATATGTGTGTATATCTCTACTAACTGAAACATGTACTAACTGCTCAAGGATATCCTACCATCAAACCCCGAACTACCAAGAATATCAAAAGAGTGACTCTTCTTCGAGTGGAACACAGGTGGTAACTTATAATGAGCCTAAAACTAATCAATATCACGAGGAATCCGAATATACGTTACAAAACAAAACAAAAAACTATTCACCTACCTGCCTAACTGTAACAGGAACTTTATTATGGCGACTGGTCGCAAGGCTTGGTCTCATGTCAGCTGGAAGTCGAGCCTGATAGCAATCATAGAAACAAACAAGCCAACAGTCTCAAAACAACAAATATGTAAAAAAGTGACAAGGCAAGGGCTGAGAATTACACACCAACAATGGAAAATTCCCTTTTAGCTCAGGAGAGCCTTCTTTGTCTTCGCTTGAGTTGTTGCCTGCTAAAGCTTTCTTTCTTGCAAGAACCTGCAACGCCCATTTCCTTTTGTCTTTCTTCAGCTCATCTGGATTCTCAAAAATAGGATTTTTGTTTCCCGAGTTTATTTTTGATCCAGCAGTTTTTGAGCTGCTCCCTTTCACATCACTGATCTTTGGTGAGGTCTTATCCGCTCCTGTAGTTTTTGCATTGTTTTGAGAGGTCCCCGTTTCTTTCGATCCCAAAAGAGGCTTGATATCATGATTTCTCGGGAATACAGAGGTATCTGCCAAATACAATCTGGAGAGAATAGGATTTGCAGCCTGAAAGGTTTCGGATGAATTGTTTATTTCGGTGTCAGCGGGCTTTTTCTTCAAGTGGCTAAGAACAGACTTCAGAGTCTCAATCTTTTCAGGTTTTCTAGTTTTCATACACCGATGCTTCCAGAACTCGACTTCACAGTCCCGGTGCCATGCACTTTTCCGCTTCCCATTTGAATCTGCATAAATTTTCTTTGTTAGATTCTCTCGGACTTTTCCTTTCTGCAGCATCAACTTTTTTGCCTTCACTGCCAGAGCCGGTATTTTTCCAGGTGCTTCATCAGTTTTAGGTCCCGCCACGGCAGCTCTGAAGGCGGCCAAGAGTTTTGGATCAAATTGGTTTGTTCTGATGTCTTCAATTGATTTGTTACGAACGGCCTCTCTTATTTCCTTCCTTAGTTTCTCAACCAGGACCAATGACTCTTTATCATCTTCCGGTGTCCTCTTAATCTTCTTTACCCGCAAACCAACAGCATTCTCTCCTTCTGAAGACTTATCAGTAGTATTTGGAAGCGTGGATTTATTTTTACGCCCAATTCCTTTGACAATGCTGAATATATCAACAGTTGTATTGTTTGAAGGAAATCTGCTCTCATCGTCAATGATATCTTTTTCTTCCACTTCCTCAAGTTTTGGTCTAACGAGAGGTTCTGCAGTCTCAGCCTTAGTTTCCAAATTGTCATCATTACCACTGGTAAAAAAAGCCACAAGACACACGCTCAAACATTGACACAAAGCAGAGAAAAACGGGAACGATGGTACCAAGAAAAGAAGATTCAATCTTTGAAACTGACCTGCGCTTCCTCTTTAAACTAACAACACTAGAATCATCTAAATTGGAAATGGCTGTACTGGAAAGAGCTGGCAAGCACATTACACCATATAGGACCATGTTAAACTCTGCAGATGCTGGTAACGATCCAATTGCATCTAGCCATAAGAAATGAAAGAAAACAGGACAACAAAGGAAAGTATGTCTCTTACATTTATCAACATTGGCCAGTAGACGCTCCTTTTCTTCAAGTCCTGTAACGGGGTCTACAGTTGCATAAAGAAAAAATTATCACACCCAGAAGTAACAAGGGACAAATCATATTGAGAGTATACGTGACAAGAACGTACAAATAAGCCTCGGAGGAAAATGTATCACTAATCAATATACCTGATCTGTTCTCCATTTGTGCAGCAAAGAATGGCTGATTTGAATCAGATGGTAATTCAGATGATAAACCATGTGGTAAGGATTGCGTGAGCTCCGAATTCCCTGGGACCTGCTCTGTACTTTCCTTCTTACAATATATTTCCAAGTGCGAGCTATCAGGATCTCCGTCCATCGTACCTTGAACTAACGAGGCAGTGGTATCACTTGGTTTCATAGGCCACTCGTCTCCTTTGACTGTTGATACGACAAGAGCTGTCTCGCCATCATCAGCAATTGTAACTGAAAAATTTCCAGCGTAAACAGCCTCGACTGAACCTCCGCTATTTGTACTTTCAGGAATCTCCAGGGGTTTTCTTGTATCCATAGGTGAAGCATCAGGTTCACGTGGTTTTTTACTAGAGAGACACCTGTTCACACATAAAGCAAAGGAAGAGAGACTATGATAAGATAGCTGAAAAACATAGAGAAAGGGGATAGTATAGCTAAGTATTAAATTTTACTTAGATTTGGTTAAGTGTATCTTTTCTAGTTAAATATAAGACTGGCACACGGAAACGATTAAGCAACTCAACGGAAGCTCCCACATGCATATGTGTCTGCCTAAAAGGCTAATACTAACAGAAACAATAAAATGAACACGACACTGCTGAAAATATATCAACTCATGGATTAAGCAATCATCTTTAGTCAATATGCAAATGGAACCTACCTCGGACATACCCATGTATCCTCTGATGCGATTTCCAGATCAAAACCCACACAAACAGCATGATACCTGTTAGCACATAGAGGAAAGTAACAATTAGAAGGTAACTTTTGTGTTCGAAGATATAAGACCATTTAAGAATGCTCATGAATAATCTACACCAATAGAAAGGTATGAACATGCACGTGTAAGATTATAAAGACCAGTATCTTTGTCGTTTACATGTCATACTATAAAGACGTCACTCAACGAACGTCCCCGTGCTTCATAGGATACTGCTCCTTAGAACCCGAAGGGAAACTAAGCTATAAACATAATAATCTTTATCTCAAAGTGTAGAAGACAGAAACATTATGGCATTGTAATAACTTAGATAGCACCAGAAGTAGTCGAAGAACTTCAGTGATCCAACAAAAGAGGTAAAACAACCAACAGGAGATTTTACACATAAGAAACAACCCATGAATAAGGTTCAACATGTAATAGTTACCATGTGTCACAAGCATCACAAGCAATTGAAGTATCGAGGTTGGAATCCCCTCCAATGTAATTAAAGCTGTTACGGATCTTGCAAAGATCTCCATCTAAACAGATAACTGCCTACAAAATGATGAGGAAAGCTTAATGTACCTTGTGGTGAATTGGAAAACCCAATATATACTTGGTATACTTACATTTTCGTCAATATAGTGTGACGGAGAAGATGCGCCGTCAGTCTCCTCCTCAATGCACCAATCTTCATCTCTGCATGTATTTGATAGTTAAGCATAACCTCAGCAGATCACAGCAGTTTTTCCAGCACATACAGTATTCTGAGGTACACATTTTATATTCCAAATTTCCAATCGCTTGACCATGCTATGTCATTTAGTATCAATTTATTCATGATAGACCACTAATAAATAAATACGAAGACACCACTTAGATTGTTCAGGCAAGTAAAGTTCATCACCGTAACGGACACGAGAGAAATAAAAAACATGAATATAGTACCCTGACAACGAAGCCTCATCAACCTTGCTGCTTTCACCTGAATCATTCACCTTCACAACCAAACCAAAAACTCATTACTTAACCAAAGAGTTCCGCTTACATAAATGCTGAGATACGTTCAGATAAAAAATGATATGAGATTTCTTACAGGGACACATGTAATCAACTGAAACTCTCTCTGACAGAGAGGGCAAAGGTTCATAATCGAAGACCAATTATCAATGCATTCAAAGCAGAACCTGAAATTTATCAGACATAGACACCAGTTACAAGTCTGCTCTTTGGTCCATCAAACACATAGATGGTCAAATACTGCAACGTTATGACCTTCAAAGAACTAAAGTAACTCTAAGGACTATACAACTTTTGTAAATTAAGAGAAAAAGCTAATTACCAGTGCTGACAACAATCAAGAACGCCTCTATCAACAATTATATCCATGCAAATTCCACACCTTTCCCCTTCAATCCCAGCCATATCCTGTTTCAAAAGAAACTAAAAATCAAAACGAGAACTTATAACGCACAAAAACAGTCACTTAAAGTCTCAGCCTTTAGAGTAAACACAAACGATCCCTACAAAACATGACACAAATTAAATGAAAATGCTTTATGCAACGGTTTTATTCACGATTCCAACTCTGAAGCTACACATACAACTGCTTGCAGGAGAATCAATTAGGTTCAAAAAGAGAAAAAAGGTGGACCCATTATAGCTCAGAAAGTCCAAGTTTACACTAACATTATGTCCAACTTCACCAGCTTCGTCTTCAAGCAAGTTACTACCGTCAAAATCTAGCTCCATTTTCTGGAAGTAAAAAACAAAGACAAAGTGATCAAAGATGAAATCGATTTCCTCCGACGAGAACGTACCCAAAACCTTCAGGTGAAAAAAAATATTTTGTAAACCCAAAATCCACCTACCTCGGATCAAGAGTTGAAGACTACGAGAAGGAGAGGAAAATCTCAGAACCCCAGGATGATGAAAGAAAAAACAAAAAAAATCTTCAGAGGAAATTGAAAAAGGCGAAGCAGCGGAAATAGGAAGTTTCTCTCACCGAGGGGTAAAACGGGAAAATTGTGTGGAAATTTCAGGGAGGGTGAAGATGACGTCACCCACCTAGTCCCAATGGACTTTTTTTTAGGAAAGAAATGAAATTATGTCTTCATCTCGCTGAAGAATAAAATTTTCTGTTTATAAACGAAGTTTGGACACGTGCTTTTTTATACACCTTTCTGGGTCAAAATATATTACTAATAACTTCCTCGTGGGCCATTTATGTAAACTTACCAATGAACTGGGCCCAACGTAAAACTTGAATTCAAGATCTTTTTATTTATTTTCTTCTCATCCCCGTACTTTCTTTTCAAGTCAAAAATACCTCACAGTTTTTCCTCTCATAGAATCAGCCCTAATGTTTATTTGCCTCCTAAATGAAAATATATGATATCCTATGGGACAAAATTCAAATGCAAAGCCTCATTTACAAATGTTTTTTAAAGCTCATTTACAATATATTCTTGTATGTGCATTTTTTTTTCCTTCTCAGCTGATTTATGCATGAAGCATTGTCTTCAGGTTAGTTGGGTAACACATGTCCACATGGCGACCATTCCATACATTGTCGGCGAGGATGGCGTTAACGGCGTCTGTAGGATGAAACTGGTCCCACCAAAGATGACCGGTGGCGTCAGAGCAAGCCATCTCCGGCGAGATGCACGGAAGCCATCCTTTGTACCTCCCTAGCCCACAACACGCCTCCGTCGTCTCATTAAAACCTGACCACAAAACAAACAACTATGATTAAACCAAATTCTGAGAAGGCTCTTTCACAAAGGTTCTAAGATCATCAGAAAACTCTATATATAGCCGAAGGACACTTGAGAACTCTCTCGGTTAGCTTAAGATTTCCCAAGAGAATACTATGGGATTACAATGTTATGTTGTTACCAAAGCAAAGTCTTTGTGTGAACTGAGAATTGAGAATGGAAGTGGTTTTGTTGTTGTTGTTGTTATGCTGCTTACCGTAGTGTTGTTGGTTCTTGAGGATGTCCATTGCGCTCTGGAACACGTCGCAGTAGATAACGGATGCGCCTGGAAGCTCACGGTTAAGCTGATCTACAGTGTATCTCATAACGAAGTTGGATTCCATGATCATGCTGTTCACTTCGTCTACACATTCTCCGTTCTTGCTCCTGTATTTCCAGAGGTAGTACGGTGCACAGCCAATCGGTGGCAACCCCATCACCACCATCCTCCTCACTTTGACATTGTACAAGGTCTGTGAAACAAACGGAATACGTCATTTATTGGTGAGTTCAAGGGATGGTGTATAACCCAATCATGAAGAAAACATATATGACTCAATGACCTTTAGGCTATCAATATGCAGCTTCAAGAGCTGTCAGATACCATTCAGAGATCCGAAATAGAACAAGGGTTGTGATTTGATCTTAATGTTGTAGGCAACTTTTTGTGTCATAATCAGTTCAAAAGCTTTCATCTTTATAGTATCCTAACTCAAAAACTTAAAATAGGCAGTTTTTGTGTAACTCATTTGTCCCTCTAGACTATAATCACCAAGAGCAGACACATAAAACTTAGAAATGAAGTCTAACCTTGAGCTCCTGTCTCATATTGGAAGCCAGGAACTGATTAAAAAGCCAAGGAGAATAGAGATTCTGCACATTGGAGATGTTTCTGATGTAGAAATGTATGTAATCATTCACTCCAATCGATATGTAGAAAACCGAGTTCGAGACTAGACGATCCGAAGCTTCTTCACCAATAGTCAATATCATCTGCTGGAACGTATCTACAAACTGCTCAACCTGCATCGCAAACGAAACTCGCTGGCCCTGCAAACGAACAATTCCCCCCAAGGATTGTAAAGATGGTATTCAACTATTCATAAAACGAAACTCAAAAGACTCTTTTGAGTATTACCAATTCAGATCCACTAGACAAGATGATTCCAGCACCAGCTGATGCATAGTTCACGCCTTGAAACATCTCTTCAACAGTCCCAGATTGTCCAAGATAGCTAGGAACGAATGGTAAGCCTAGACGATCAGCTAGTTCACAGGAGTTCCAAAGAAAACAACAAAGCTTCAGTCTTTAATTCTTTCTTTAACAGTAAAGGCCTAAAGTTTCAGTTTTTCTCAGGTTCTATGCAAATGAATCTTGATACTAACACAGAACTCGAAATTAGAGTTGAACCCAGAAGATTGGGGAAAGAAGTTTAACCTAGAAAATCGACGGGGATCCTCCCATTGCTAAACCTTCCCGTTGGCTGATGCGTATCGAAGTCTCTACCGTAAGGAAGCCGATCTGCTCTCGCCAAGGTCCCAAGAAAGTTGTTGGTTCCACAATCAACAGAGGAATCTCCGAACACGAACAAAGCCGGTACACGAGGAAAAGACGACGACTCGACCACCGGAGATTGAGCTCTGAGCGGCGGAAACGAAGGTATAAACGGCGGAATCGAGTGAGATTCAGAAGGAAACGGAGAGATTCTTGTAGATAAGTGATGATCGGCGATCAATTTGGGTCTCGCGAAGAGTATCAGCGCAGAGAAAACAAGAACGAGAATTTTGATCGACATTCTCTCTAACGAAGGAAGAGCGGGAAAATGCTAGTGGCTTTCATAGAGATAAAGCAAAACGTCGTCGTCTAAATCACCTTACAAGATCGAACCGCCGAGAGAAATTTTTATTTATAGCGACAAATTGAACCGGCTAAACCGGAAAGATTTAAGATACATACCGGTTCAACCGATTTTAATTTTAAAGCCAGTCACTTGTACTGGTAGATTTTGGTCTCGAATATTTTATCCTCACGCCACCATTGGTGAATCCCATGAGCTTCTTTAAAGTCTCTTGACGAACTCTTATTCACCGTTAAAACCGACGACGGGATCAGATGTACCGGTGCTTCCGTGTTCTTTCCTCCACTCACGACATCCATCAGTATACCACCCAACGAGTGCTGAGTTGCTAAACGTTCTACAAACCCCGCTCCGATCTCCTCCATCTTGTTTCTGTGCTCGAAGTAACCGATAAACTCCGAGCATAAGTGGTCACCGGGGTTGACGTAAAGCCGTGGAAACCAGTCGGATAAGGCTGCAAACGGGTCGGGCGGTGCGGGTAATGCACGGTGGTTTTGGCTCACTTGTTGAGTTGCTTTTTTGGCTAGAGCAAGTCCAGCTGTGATCACACTTCCTGCATTTCAGACCAAAGTCAAAACAGTTAAGTTTCTTCTACACGGTATAATACTAAAGCCTACACGGTTTGGTACGGTACGGTTATTCCGGTTAATCTAGTTTCAAGCTTTCATAATCGAACTAAAGCCATTTTCTTTTGTTCTGCTCATTTTTAGCAACGTTTTAGGTTTACCTGCGATACGTATCCCATGTTTGATCCTCTTATCTTTGATTCTTTCAATAGGAGGAGACAAAAACGGCGGATTGAAAGCAAAACACTCAGGAAGAACTCCAGTTCTAGCGATTGTTTTCCCGGTAAGTAACGCCATGGAAGCACCAAGAGAATGACCAGCAAGCCAAACATTAGAACAACCAACAGAAGCAACCATGTTTCTCACAGCTTGCATAGCAATCTCAAACCGTGTTGTAGTGTGAAGTCCGTTTTTGATAATGTGGATGTCTAGCTCGATGTCACGGGAGATAGAGTGTTCTTTGTTAACCGTTCCTCTGAAGGCAACCACAAAACGTGGACTCAGTTCTTGAGACTTGACAGTATGAGAAGGTGGTGGAGGGGGTTTGTACTCGTAGATTCCTCCGAATATGGAGTAGTCAGCGTCATCTACAAGCTTACGAATGAGGCGGAAATGGAAAAACTCTGACCATAGTGGAGAGAGAGCTAACTCAGGACCTTCCCTTTGTAGCTGACGGTCACGCTCGGCTACATAGATTCCTTGGACCAAAGAAGCAGCTACAGATCGCCTATGATGTTCATTAGCCCTGCAGAATCAAGAAGTGTAATAAGAACAGACAATTAAAGAACAAAGTTCTGATTTTTAACACACAAAGTGAACACTTAAAGCAGGCTTAGCTCAAGACCAATGGTGTCAACTTCTTAACAACAATTCATGAATGCAAAGATTCAATTTTTGTAACAAAATTGAGAGAATATACAAACCAATCTATAGATGTTAAGTGTAATGGCCCAGTGAGGCTGAAATCATCCCGTTCGCAAATCATTACTCCTTCCTCCGCCACTGTAACCCTTTACTCAGAAAGCCTAAGCCATGGAAACAGCAAGTGTTGGTAATGTTAATTCACAGTTAAATATAGAAACTAAAGCGCGTGAGAACTTAACTCTACAGAAACTGGTAAAGGCTATTGAAAGTTGAATAATTTATTTTTAAAAATATGATTTTTGCAAACAATGTGTATAGTCTAGTAAATAACAGGAAAGCCCCCAAACACAGGTTCGATCTAAAGAAACGATAATATCGAATGAAGAATCATATCAATCACAGAGAATGAACTATGTAAAGCAAAGTTGAAACTTGACGAACCTTGAGAAGTGGATTCAGATCTGGAATTTGGTTACTGTCACAGTGTTGTGTTGTGATGTTGTTTATAAAAGGAGTTAATGGAGGAAGAGAGAGTCTTGTGGGCTCATATTTCAAAGCTTCTGAAAGAAACATTTCAACTATGTATGATCTGACTCGCAAACGACATCGTATCGTCTGCAAGGTTCTTTTTTGCCGTATTAATCTAAACATTTGCTTTGTATGTTTGGTAACAAATTTGATGTTGTCTACTTTTATCTTCCCTTTCTTTGGATTCAGTTACAAAGAAGAATATCTTGTTGGCACAGCTTTCTTCTGTTCTAAGATATTTAGATCAAGAACCAAGAAGAAAACAAATTACACCGACTTAATAATAATATTAATACACAAATACCCTCCAACGTTTTATATATCCTAAAATGTGGCACTTTTATCTTTTGTTTTTTCCTGTGAGTTTTTAGCTTATAGTAATATATAGGTAGACAAATAAGTTAAAGAAAAGAAGAAAAAGATGTTAATGAGGAGGAATCTTCAGACATCAGGCTTCAGAGGAATCATATCCATAGGGATTATTACTAACCCAGTTCCACGAGTCCCTGCACATCTCCTCGATCCCGTATTTGGCCCTGCATTGTTACAAACCCAAATTACAAACATTTTAATAAAAATTTGCCAAAGAAATCATCTTCTTTTGGCCAAAGTAATGATTACTTCTTTCAGGTCTTATGTGTGACTGAAGAAATGACACTTACTTCCAGTTCAATTCACTTTCTGCTCTGTCCGTTGAGGCATAAACAACTTCAGCGTCTCCGGGACGACGTCCAGCGATCACAAGAGGTATTTTCTGATCCAGAAAAGAGAAGAAGTTTCCATACTTAAGCGATAATTAGGACAATAAAACATTATTATAAAGAATCCAAGAACAAAAGAAAGCTTTCAGATACCAAAGAAAGCATCATGTTGTTTACCTTCCCAGACGCTTTTTCAAAAGCATCAACCATTTCAAGAACAGACGTTCCATTTCCAGTTCCGAGATTGTACACTTCGCAACCTGAATATAACACACACACACAGAGTTACGGAGGTAAGATACACAGTAGAGAAGAGAAACAAAAGAGTTGTTATTTGTTAATATCATCATACCGATTTTGCAATCTTCTAGCTTACGCAGAGCGGCTATATGTCCATCAGCTAAATCCATAACATGAATGTAATCTCGAACCTGAACAAAACAAACAAGAAGAAACAAAAAAAAATGAGATCAAAATGTAGAAAGATTTGTCTTGTTTATGAAAAAACACAAAAGACAAAACATACATACCCCTGTTCCATCTTTTGTATTGTAATCATTTCCAAAGACAGTGAGATGAGGTCTCCTACCAACAGCGACTTGTTGGACAAAAGGCATGAGATTGTTTGGAATACCCCGAGGATCTTCACCAATGTCACCACTAGGATGTGCACCAACAGGATTGAAATACCTAAGCAATACGATCTTCCATTCCGGGTCAGAGCCGTATACATCACGACATATCTCCTCAATGAACAGCTACAAGAACCAAAACAAACAAAAAGATCCATAATTTCAGATCACTTGATTTAACCAAATAACCGAAATGAGTTATGGTTATGAAAACACACCTTTGTTCGTCCATATGGATTCAATGCAGAAATGGGAAACTCCTCTGTGCAAGGAACTTCCTTTGGTGAGCCATACACAGTGGCTGATGATGAAAACACAAGCTGAAAAACGGAGTAGTAATCAAGAGATCAAACAATGGAAAATGCTAGAAAAAGAAGACATGGGGTGGGAAGATCATACATTTTTGCAGTTGTATTGAGCCATAACTTCCAAAAGCGTTATAGTCCCAACAAGGTTATTATTGTAATACAGCAAAGGCTTCTCTACACTTTCACCGACTGCTTTAAGTCCAGCAAAGTGTATCACTGCATCAAACCTGTTCATAACAATAATAATTCCCACGTTCATCAATAAACTTAAAACCCAATCATAGGCACAAAACCAAAATTATTCTGATCATTGTTAGTGATTGAAAAAAAATGATATCATACTTTGTCTCTGAGAAAATCTTCTCAAGGGCAGGCCTGTTTCTAAGATCCACCTGTGAGTTTAAAAAAAAAAAAGGTTTGAATTCTTGATCCAAGAGATCTTTCTAATAGTAGCAATTAAATAAATAAAAAATCCAAATTGAACAAATGGCAAAATCAAATCCAGTTTCAGACAGATCACTTATGTTTGTGAAGTACAAAGATATATAAATACTCCATTATTATTTTAATATTTTCTCTTTCACATGGGACACATAATTCCTAAATTATTATTTTCCCCCAAAAAATTCTAGAGAAATGCCAATATAAAAAATTGGTGATAATTACTGACATAAAATACCAAAAAAAATATATAAATAAGCCAGAGCTCTGGAACTAAAGAATCTTCGGAGAATTTAATCAGTAATTCCGATAAATGTATACCTAAAGAAAAACATAAATAAACTAAAGAGAAACAGCCTCCTTTCGTAGTCAAATCGATTAATTAACAAGTCAAACCATAATCCCAATTTTCGTTGAAATCACAAAGTTACTCAAACTTTGCGTTACAAATTAAAATTACTTCAATCACAAGTTTCATAGCCCTAGAAAAGCAACGAAACCTGGTGGAAGGAGAGGCGTTCGCCGTGTTCGGCAGCGAGATTCTTGACGCGCTGGAGAGAAACAGCGGATGAATTATCAAGATTATCGACAACTGTGGCCGAGTAACCGCCGTTAAGCAGTTGCAGCACCGTGTGACTACCGATGTATCCAGCACCTCCGGTTACCAAAACGTTCTTAGCCATCATCTTTCACGACTTTTAGCGAAAGATTAAGGATAAATAAAAATAAAATTTGTTTGTTTGTAATTGAAGAGAAATGGTTTTATAGATTATTTTGTTTGTTTGTGATCCAGCGAAAAAGGGTTTTGATTTATAGAAACGGTGAAGGTTACGTGATTTCATTAAACATGGAAATTTTGAACTTAACTTATTATATTAATAAACTTACTCTTATCTTTATTTTAAATATTTTGACTAACCCAAAAAGAAACCTTAAAATGTCCATACATTTTTATTGAGTTTCTGACTAGGGGAAGAAAGTTGCCACGTGGCGGAATCTAGTGTGGATGTGGGGATATACGAGTGTTTCAGTTTATCGAAACTGCCCTTAAAACGTCATCTTAATTTAGCTCAATGAATTGGTAAATTAAGCTGTAGTTACTAATCAGCGGGACAGTATTAATGGAGTCGACGAAAAGGGAAATGAGACAAAACTTGTGGGATTGTTTTGTTAACAACTTAACATAAATTATCATTTATTCGTAAAATTACGTTATAAAACGGAAATTACCATTAAAAAAAAAACTTCCAAGTATCTAGCAGAAATTCGTTAGTTTGCAATTCACCAACCCAAGTCTAAATTAATTTTTAAAAAGTAGAGAAGTAGACTCTTTCTTATATGCTTATTGTGACTCTACACTGTTATGGTAGTTAATTAATCAAACAATAAAGTTGTAAAATTACTGAATTGATAAGTAATATAATACCAAATTTTATATGTTTAAGTCAGTGTTAATTTTTTTTTTGGTTTTGATTAACAAAACTAGTATATTATAAATTTAAATTTCCGTATACAGTATTTTGTTTTAGGCATTGCGAGACATTTCTCCAGAAAGTTGGGGGTCACGGGATTTGAGAATATCCATGGATGTTTACTTTCCAAGAATGTTGTTATTCTAGTATCAAATTCCTATCGTTGTAGTATATCTTAAAGCGATATACAGTATAATGGAGTATATATTTAATAAATAACAAGTGATTAAGCATGACATGTGTAAATAAATATATTTGTAGAAATTATCGAGATCGAAGACTTGACTATAAATACCAAAATTACAAAAACTACTTTATACATGTTGGTAACGTCATTAATGTTGCTCATGTTCTTCAAGTCGAGAGAGACTTACCAGTTCCCATGTGTTAGACAGCGAGAAAATGTACAATTTTCTTATGAAACACTTTTTAAATTTATTTATTCTTGATTTACTTCTTTTTCTTACAATTGTGGTGAATAATCTACTTATATAGTGAAATGGTTTTGTTGATCTGAAAGATAGAATAATAGGTGCCAGAAGAAAAAAAATTGGTTTATTTAAAGTTGTCATGATGGTTTAGTGCAAGTTAAAAAAAAATGATCTAGGCATAAAAATATAAAGTGAACAAAAGCTAAGTTTTGTTTTTTTTGTTGTATATGCATAAAAAGAAGATCAAATTTATAATCAGCGTTCGAGAAGGATAACCTACATAATAACAAAGTCAGTCAATACCAATCATAATTACGATACTTTTGAAAACATAATCGGGTCTGACATTTTTAAGAGATAATGACCAAAATAAACTGTTTTTGGCTGTTTATGATAAAAATATTTTAAGAAGTAAACAATGACTATAATGTTTCATTAAAAAGGTTAAATGATATTTATATCCCTAAAAGTAACGAGACTAAAAAAGCTCGTCGTGGTCTAATCTCT
>KE154054.1:88977-115482 GCA_000411075.1 Sisymbrium irio | reverse complement strand
CGATTGTCCGGATCTTCCCCCGAGCCGGTTTCTTTTTGCATACTTTTTGTACTTAGGGTTTTTAGGCAATTTACAATTTTTCCTTTATTGCTTTTTTCGTCCTTCGTACGAGAAAAATTGTCGATAATATAATCCGTCTTTTCGATATTAATTTCATCTTTTTATTTTAGTTTCTCAATCACAGAAGTTTCGAGACCCAATTAATCAAATTATTTTCCTAAAATACGTTGTGCATTCCGGTTTCCACATTTGTTTTGTTAAATAGTTACTTCAAAGAGTGTCCTCATCCAGATGACAAGCAGATGAAAGAACTTAGCCGTCAATTAGGATTAGACCATCTCCCGATCAAATTCTGGTTCCAGTACAAACGCACGCAGAACAAGGTACAAATACATATAATTAATGTACATTTAATGTTTGTGACAAACATTATTTGGTTTTGATTCATGGTATGAAACACACAATGTCTGGTAATATTACAATTGTATGAAAGCAATTAATATTCATTACTTCTTTTAGTAAATTATTTATTCACTTGAAACAAGAAACCTTGCTGTCGTTGTTACTCATCCACTCCAAAGAAATATAACCACCAAGTTGATTTTTCATTTCATTTAAAACGTTCTTACTTTTTTCTTCTTCTTCTTTGCAGAATCATCAAGAAAGAATTGAGAACTTACAACTTCGGGAGGAGAACAACAGGCTTAGAGCCGATATCCAACGCTTTCGAGACGCTCTCGCTAATGCCTTCTGTCCTAAGTGTGGAGGTCACACCGCAGTTGGCGAAATGTCTTTGGAGGAACATCATCTTCGGATCGAAAATGCTGCCCTATCCGAAGAGGAACGTACTATATATATGCGTGCACTAGAGAATGAATATGTGAACCATGCACCTTAATTTATAATGTTTTTGTTTAGTGTAAAATGTTGGACATACACATCTATATAATTATGGAATTAATTTGTCTCATACCCATTTCGAAGACACTTCAACTAATGTGGTGAATCTTATATATTTATAACCATGCATAAATTGTATGGATTTGAGAGTAAGGACACTGCTACATATCACCAGGCTACGTATTATGGTATACGTATTGCAATTAATTTAAAATCTATGTTTTTCTCTTTTGGGGTTTTAATTAGATCCGTCAATTATCCGTGATGGCGGCTAAGTATACAGGCCAAGCTGTAATGAGCTATCCTCTTATGTCTCCTCCTAATCAAGCTCCACCATTCGAGCCCGCGATGGTAACTAATGGAAGTATCGGAAACCTCTCGGGGGAAAACGTCGGAGTGCAAGATAGCGATAAGCTGCTGGTCATAGAGTTAGCAGTTGCAGCCATGGGGGAGCTTATGGCGTTGACTCAAGTGAGTGAACCGCTGTGGAAGAAAAGAGTTAATGGGAAGACATTAGCTTTGAGCTTGGATGAATACACAAGAACATTTCAAAATGGACTCGGGTCTAGACCTGTGGGGTTTAGAACCGAGGCATCAAAAGAAACTGCGATAGTATTCATGAACCATCTGGACATTGTTCACATGCTAATGGATGTGGTAAATTAATTTAAACATTTAAATAATTAAGATACTAAATATATTATATATATATATAAGGCCTTTTGTTAACAACATGCATGCATTAGTGTCTACAAGGTTTTGTAATTAATTAACGTGGTATTTGCAGAATCTATGGTCGGTCATGTTTGCTGGAATGGTTGCTAGAGCCATTACTCATGACACGGTCTTAAGTGGAGTTGACGGGAACCTCAACGGAACTTTCCACCTGGTAAATCTTCCAATTTGCTTTTCTATATTATATATGTTAGTACAAGAAGAGTTTGTAACAAAAAAAAGAATGAAATCATTTTGATTGGAAACAATATTTTTGACATAATATTTTTGTTGGTATTACTTCTTTAGATGAATGTTGAATACCAAGTTCTTTCGCCACTAATGTCAACCCGCGAATGCTACTTCGTCCGCTACTGTAAGCAGCATGATGAAGGTTCATGGGCGGTGGTCGACATTTCCGTCGACCATCTCGTTCCAAACCTCGAACTCAAATGTCGGCGAAGACCCTCTGGATGTCTGATTGAACAACTTCCAGATGGAAGCTCCAGGGTATAAACTAAAAATTTGTGTTTAATTGTCTTCTTGTAGTTTTGTGTAGGAATATTCAAGTTAAAATGTTTATATTTTGTTTGTTTGAGAATTACTTGGGTTGAGCATGTGGAGGTGGATGATAGAGGCGTAGTTCATGACTTGTTTAAGCACTTACTCAATTCTGGTCAAGCTGTAGGTGCTAAACGTTGGGTTGCTACATTGGAGGGTCAGAGCGAGCGGTTAGCCATGATCACTGTTACAAACATTCCATCTTTAGAACCGGGTGGTCTACTAAGTATTTACTAACATTCTAAGATATAAACTCTATCTGTTTCTTTTTGCTTAACCATTTTTTGAGTTGTGGAATGGTGCAGCGGTAACAAACGATGTGAAGCAGACCATGCTGAAATGAGCTCTCTCATTTCTTTAAACCTGATTCTCGTCAAGGCCTTTGTGAGTATATATACTTTCTGCTCACTTCCTGGAACATGTATCACTTCTATCTGATTATCTTCAACACATTCTCGTATGAAGTGATATCTCCGATGAATGTGTTTACTTCTCCCGTGAAACACTGGATTTCTTGTTAACGCGATTGCCGATTTGTTGTCAATGTGCAAGACAACACTTTCAGTCTCTGTTCGGGTGATTTCACTAAGAAACTCTTGAAGCCAGATCGCTTGTTTTGCAGCTTCTGTCCCGGCCATAAACTCTGCTTCACAAGAGGACGAGGAGACAATATCCTGTTTCTGAGAACACCATGTGATTGGACTTTTACCAAGATAGAAGATGTGCCCTGTTGTGCTTCTCCCATCATCTGGATCAACGTTGTGGCTACTCTCACAAAGACCTGTCAACTTTGGTATAGTTGAACACCATTCAAAGGTTAGTCCAAGACTCGTTGTTCCTCTTAAGTATCTTAATACTTGCTTCATCGCAGCTCCATGTGAGACCCTCGGACTCTGCATGTATCGTCTGAGTATAATGACAGAGTATGACAGATCAGGTCTTGTATGTAGAAGGTAATGAAGGCATCCAATAATCTTTCTGTAGTTCGTAGCATCGATCTCTTCTTCTTTCTCAGACTTTCTCAAAACTAGTCAGACTTTCTCAAAACTAGGTATGTGAACCGGATTAAAGTCCTTCATATTTGTCTCTTATAGGATCTTAGATGCATACTTTTTTTATTCAAAGTAATCCCTTTCTCATGCTGATGTACTTCGATCCCGAGATAATATGTCAGCTTTCCCAAATCACTCATCTCGGATTTAGAGAACATGTCTCTCTTAAACTTGTTGATGCTCTCCAGACTTGTTCCTGTTACAAACAAATCATCAACGTACACATCAACAACAAGAATCCCTTCTCTTACTCCCTTTTGATAAACAGATGGTTCTTTAGAGCACTTCTCAAACCTCAATTCCATCAGGATGTTATTTAGCTTGTTGTTCCATGCCCTTGGCGCCTTTCTTAGTCCGTACAATGCTTTGTTTAGCTTGTAGACCTTGTTCTCACTTCCTTGTTTTTCAAAGCCCTCGGGTTGTAGAAAATATACTGTTTCCTTCAGTTCACCGTGTAGGAAAGCTGTTTTAACATCTAGATGGTGGATTTCCCATCCGTTTGAGGCCGCAGTGTTGATGAGTAATCTTATTGTCTCAATCTGTGCTACTGGTGCAAAAACCTCTTCAAATTCAACTTCATATTGTTGTACATAACCCTTTACAACAAGTCAATCTTTGTACTTGTTTATACTTCCATCTGAATTCCTTTTGAGTTTAGAAACCCATTTTAGCCTGATTGGTTTAGCTCCTATTGGTGAGTCAATGATATCCCAAGTTTGGAGTTCTTCGATGGAAGCAATCTCTTCTTTGCACACATCTGTCCATTCCTTAGTTTCTCTTGCTTCCCAGTAGTTCCTCGGCTCATTGTTTAAGCTTAGAATCAAGGATTCTCCTTCTTCTTCAACAAGGAGGACGTAGTCCTTAAGATACTTTGGAGGTTTGCTCTGTCTCTGTGATCTTTGAAGGATTGGGCTACGACTTTCTTCACCATCGTGCTCACTCTCTGCTTCCTCTTGTTCATCCTCTGAGTTTCTAGTCTCTCCAAGGTTTTCTTCTCTCTCGTGTAGCCCATTGTTTCCGAAATCATGTAGCTCTATTCCAAGGCCTTCATCAATTTCCTCCCCAGAGTTGGTATGAATCCAATTCCAACCCTTGTTTCATCAAAAACAACATCCCGACTTACTACTACCTTTCTTTTTTGTGGATCAAGCAAGCGATAAGCTTTAAAGCCCGGTTATGTTCCCAACTGGACAAGTGGCCTTGATCTATCATCAAGCTTTCTCAAGCCTGTTTTCTCAATTTTAGCATACACCATACAACCAAAGATCCGAATGTGATTGATGTTTGGCTTCTTGCCACGAAGCTTCTTGTATGGTGTCTCTAGATCAAGTGATCGTGTCACTACTCTATTCAACACGTATGTAGTATGCCTTATCGCTTCTCCCCAAAAGTAGTTCGGCAATCGCATGTGTTTTAGGATACTTCTAGCCATCTCCATCATCGTTCTGTTGCGTCTCTCAACCACGCCATTCTGCTGAGGTGTGTATGGTGTGATAAGATGACGTTTAATACCGGTTCTTTCACAGAACTCGTTGAATTCCAAGGGCACAAACTCTCCTCCTCTATTCGTTCTGAAGATCTGTATTCTTTGATCTAGCTCTTTCTCTATTAACGTCTTAAACTTTTTAAACTTTAGGAAACCATATCCTTTTTCTCTGAGTAACATTGTCTACATATAACGAGAGTCATCATCAATGAGAACAAAAATGTATTTGATTCCAGCACTCGTACTTGGTGTTATAGGACCAAACAGATCTCCATGTATGGGCTCGAGCCTTTTGGACGCATGATACGCAGTGGCTTGTGGAAATACCTTTCTTGTTTGCTTACCAAGTAGACACAAGCTACAGACCTCCTTCTGAATATTAACTCTTGGAACTCCCCGCACAAGTTCTTTGTCTATCATCACCTTTATACTACCATAATTCACATGTCCTAATCTTGCATGCCATTTTCTTGATTCACTACTGCTTGTAAGAAACAATCTCGAATTGTTCCTTAGACGCATTCAAACTTTGTAGAGACGATTGTTGGACCTAGGTGCTCTGCCAAGCAGCTTTCCACTCTGATCTCGCATGGTCAGGAAGCCTTCTCGTAGGCTTATATCACATCCCGCTTCTGTAGCCTGACCAAGACTTATAATTTTGCTCTTTAAGTCAGGAATGTAGTATACATCCATCATTATTCGAGCTTCTCCATTCAAATCGGTGAAGGTAATGGTTCCTTTTCCTCTAATATCGACTCGTAAAATCGTCTCCAAATCTCACTTTTCCTGAAACAGAGTCATCAAGCTTATCAAAGTACCTTCTATCACCAGTCATATGATTTCTAGCTCCATTGTCGAGATACCATATATTGTCCCCATCATTGTTTGTTTCAAACTTGCTTGGCACGTAACGCTTGTCGTTTAGGTAGACTACTTCATGCATCATTAGTACATCTGCATCCTGGCTTTCACTCTCTTCGGATTTTTTTCTGTTTCTTGCAGTTTAAGAATTCTCTCAAGACAATCATAAGCAAAGTGTCCTAGCTTATCACACATAAAGCATGGTACTCGTGAAGCACCTCTCACAACATTAGAGCGTCCACGGCCCCTTCCTCTGTAACCTGATCATCCCCCTCGCCCTCTGTTTCCACTGAAAAACTGATTCTGATTTTCCATGTTTACATACATTAACTTACTTTGGTCATCTTGAACTTCTTCTTCCTCGGCAACTCGTTCTTCATAGGCTTTAAGGCGACCTATGATATCTTCGACTGTCGTGGTATTAAAGTCCAAGTACCAAGAGAAGCCACAATAAGTATGTATTTTTTTCTAGGAAGACAGTGAAAAAATTTCTTCACTAGTTTTGATTCTTCGATATTAACTCCTACGGCTGAAGATTTCGATGCTATCTCTGAGATTTTCCCTCCAAATCATCCATTTTCTCTGCAAAATCATCCATTTTCTCTGTGTCTTTCATCTTTAGTCTCTCAAACTCTCCTATGACAGTTTGTAATCTAGCATCTTTGACTCGATCTGCTCCAACATGCCTCGCACATATTTCTTCTCATACTTTCTTTGTTGTGTCTAGTTCTCCGATTTGTAGAACCAGAGCTTCAGGTATTGACTGAAACAATAACGCTATGGCAGTGTTGTTTTTCTCTCCATCGTTCGTCTCTTCTTTTATCACATCCCAAACCTTGTTTGCCTTCAAGGCAACTTTCATTCTCATCGCCCAAACTGTGTAGTTTGTTGGATTTAACATATGGAAGATGATTGAAGAAGATCATCCTCCTTCTCTCGCCTTCACAGGAAAGATTGCATAATCCGGATTCACCATATCCTCTTAAGAATCGTTCTTGCTCTGATACCAAATATAGAATCAAAAAGATTAATAAACTCAGGTTTTAATAAAGAACTCACTTTATTAATGCTTTAGAAAATAACTCAAAAACTAAAGCCTCACACAGTCTCTCAATCTCTTAAACTCTTAATCTCATAAACTATCTCTTAAGAATACCCGGTATCCCTATTTATAAAAGTGAACACTTTCCTTTTTTCTCATTAGATATAATTCCCTTATCTCTAAACTATCTTAATCCTATTAGGATTACTTGAAGCTCAAGCTTATCTCAACAATCTTTTCAACCACAAGGCTTCTACGGGTGAAACCACTTGGAGAGTGTGCTCAACTCAAATACGGAGCTCCTCGAATAATAATTATATCAAATAAAGTTCATATGAAAGAGTTATGAAATTTATGAATCATATGTTATCCAGCTTACACGAATTTGGACATGTGTGCATTCATTGAACAATTCAGGCCAGCCCAGATGGAATTAAACCACAAGCTCAATTGTTCTACAATCATGGTACATCAAGGAAGTCCAAGATAATAGATTCATCCCAAAATCACCAAAGCAAGAGTGATTTTCCTCCACATTCAAAATAGCATTTATAAAAGTGTGTTTCTCTCTCTTACATGCAAAATAGAGTTTAAATTTCTTTTCCCTACATGTTCTGCATGTTCAGTAATTAATATGGACGAATATTACTTGTAATTCCTTTATATAATGAGACTCATGTCATGAATAAAAAAATAAGCATTTGATTAATATTTTTGGAAACCTTGATAGTGATTCTCACATTTTTCTTTCAATGGTGTGTATTATCCATTGATCTTTTCGATCCTTCTTGGTGCATCATATCCAGGGAATTATTCTCTTTTCCGTCTATGTGCGTCATATCCTAGGACATTGAGTGGGTATATCAGGAGTCTTCCGCAGCTTCTGACGCTCCCAACGATCCACCTGCAGTTCTGAGTGTGCTCTTTACATCCTTAGTCCATATCCAACATCCGGCGTTATTATTTCCGTTGGAGGATTGTATCAAGATCCGACCTGAACCGATTATTTCAGTTCGGTTCCGTTTCGGGTGATTGGATCCGACCCGAATGCCCAGACCTAAGCATTTGGTTCCTCGATCGACAGAAATTTCGGTCATTGCTGATTAAAAAGAGAGTAGATATGTAACAAAATTTTGGTCATTGCTGATTAAAAAGAGGGAATGAAGAAGAACGAAAAAGGATAAGCATTTAGTATGTCCTCGACAGATAATAGAAAGTAGAATGTAAAAATCTATGTTGCATGGAATCAGAAGCGGATACGTGGAAGCGGAAGCGTTAGGAAGCGGAGAATCGAATTTTTTAAAATATTTAGGAAGCGGGTACGTATTGGACGCATATATTTTGATATATATATAATTCTAAATATATCAATTTTATAAAATTCACAAATAAATATCATATGATTAAACATCAGAAAACAAATCTAATATTTTTTCCACTAAAATTGTACAGTTTTAAAATATCAAAGAACTTAATCTTTTAAGAAATTATTGAATAATTAGTCAAATTAATCACTTTCTAATATCTCATAAAAATCGATACAATTTTTAATATTTTTATAATCAAAAACCAATTTAATATACAAATGTAGAATTTATAAATATTTTTAACATTTCATGATTTTAAATATATTATTTATTTATAGTTTTTATGAAATAAAAATTTATAATAAAACTCTTTTTTATTACGAAAACATGTTTCTAAAATGGAAGCGTAAGATTCCAAAATGGAAACGTAAGCTTCCAATGCATTTTTAAAGGAATTGTTTTGGAAGCGTTATAGACGCGAGCTTCCAAAAATTTCCAAAAGCTTCTGATTTCGACTCCGATTCCAAAGCGGGTGGCGGAGCTCCAACGAAGCTTCTGAGCTATCTACGTAAAAATACTAATTAAAAAGGAATAAAGTGATATTAACTTTAGCAAACCCAGATCTGCCAAAGAAAAACACTATAAACTATTTTATCTTGAACTTTGAAAGCATAAAAATTTGATTGTTCTACTTAAAAGCATAAATTACTTAAATAAAGAATTACATTCGAAGTGCACATGAATCTGCTCATCATTTTTACTCTCTTCCTGGCTTTTTCTCTCTCTTTCTTTCTCTTTCTCTCTCTTTCTCACTCTCCGGGTTGTTAGAGCATCCCCAACGCTAGTTGCTTACACAGGTTTTTTTAAAAAATTAATGGTGGGTCCCACCCAAAAAAGAAGCAATTGTTGCTTCTGTGCCAAAATAAGCGACGTTGTTTGTTATGTTTTACGGGACCCACGCATACGTGACAGTCCGCGATTGGTCCATTATTATTATTTTTTTAATGAAAAAAGAAAAAAAAAAGAAAAAAAAGCAACCTTACATGTGTCTCCGGGATGCGGATGGCCTTACGCCTCTGCAACTTTCACCTCTATAAGAAGACAAATGAAATTTAGATTTCTTTTTAAAAAAAAAAACAAATAATTAAACCGTTGGTGTCCTTTTCCCTCAGCCCAGCCCAGCCCGAAGTTCATTCCCTAGGTATTTATGCGACAACGCTCTCAACAACGCTCGAGCCACTCTGCAGCTGTTCAACAAATGAGACAGTTCTGGGATGTTGCTCGTGAACGAGGAATCTCCATGGAAGAAATCTGGAAATGAAAGAAACTCATCTTCCCTTTATAACATTTTCACCTGCTTTTTTCCTATGTTGAAAATATTTATTCTATTTGATATGTCAAGCAAATATATGAGACAGTGGAGAGTTTGAAAAACCGTTTCATATCTAATGTAAAACTAGAAAGGAGTAATATTTTCAGACGTTATATTGGCCTTTAAATTATTTTTTTGAGAAACTAATGATGTTCACGATGTCTTATTAGGGAAGACGAGGTGTAGTCACACGGTAAACTTACAAAATGGCTCTATCCACGCGAAACTTTGTGCTCTTCCTAAGACTATACAAAACTTTATTTGAGGGTTTAAACTACACAAAAAGTTGAATTGTGGGTATAACTACATAATTTCCGGTTTCTGGTCTAAATTCGATAAACCCACTTCCTAACCAAATTTAAACGAGGTTTAACCCAAAAACTGAACCAATTAGAAGATAAACCAAATTAATAAAATTAAACAAAAAAAATTACATTGAACCGAAACACTTCTTCCCGACATTATTCATAAGAAAATTGAAAAAAACAACCCCAATTAGATTTATCTGAAGAACCCAAATTTGTAAACTTACCTCTCTTCGATTCTGGGTTTTGAAAAGGGGAATTGTGGAACCAGCTACGATGAGGTAAGGTTATGTTTATTCGATTCTGGGTTTTGTATGTGGTTTCAATTCTAGATAAGATGCTTCTCGATTTCAATTTGAGTTTGTCTTTATTTCAGTGAAGAAATCGACGAGGCATCGGTTAATGAGAATGGTGATTCAGTTGAAAGTCTATCAACCAAGATGTCATCGATTGAAGAAAAGCTTTGCAAAACCGAGATCTCAACACATTGCCTACCATAAACTAACCAAAAGCAAACCAAAAAGCTAGCTTCAATATCTCTGTTCTTCAAACCATAAACTAACTAAAAAGCTTTGCAAATTCAAGCATGATCACAACCCCAACGAGAACCACAATACACAATGCCTTCCAAATTCCTCTTTTTGCATCTGATATCTCTGCTTCAATCCTTGCAATCAACTTTGCACACCATGTTTCTCGTGACAAGAATATTTTTGTGTCTCTGGATACTTCTATTGTGAGTTATGTGAATCTTCCTCAGGTTCCACCATTAAAGTTGGTGGTGTGGGAACCATCCAACTCAATACACACATTTGTCTTCACAATGTGTTGTTCATTCCGGAATTTCGTCTGAATCTCCTAAGTATCAGTTCTTTGACTACTGATCTTGGCTCACAAGTGATATTTGATCCTCATCTTGTACTATCCAGGATCCTATCAAGGTGTTGACGATTGGACAGGGTAAGAGAGTGGGTAATCTCTATCTCATGGATCTTCCTGTTCCTTCTTCCTCTATCAACGTAGCTGTGGATGTTGGTATGTAGCATATAAGACTTGTACATCCTTCTTTTTCACGTCTTGATGCTATCTCTGAAGTTTTGGGCACCACAAGACACAAGAATAAAGGAAATTCTTTTTGTCATACTTGCCATTTGGCGAAACAAAAGAAGCTCCCCTACAATCCTCTGAACAATATTTGTAATTCTACTTTCGAGTTGTTACATATTGACATTTGGGGACCTTTTTCAGTTGAAACTATTGATGGATATCGATATTTTCTAACTATTGTTTATGACCAGTCTCAGTGCAACATGGATTTATTTGCTTCACACCAAATATGAGGTCCTTACTGTCTTTCCAACATTCATTACTCTTGTGGAGAATCATTATAATACAAAAGTAAGTCTGTTCGCTCCGATAATGCTCCAGAACTTCAGTTCAGTGATTTTTACAAAGAAAAAGGGATAGTCGCTTTTCATTCTTGCCCTGAGACACCAGAGCAGAATTCTGTCGTTGAACGTAAGCATCAACACCTTCTCAATGTGGCAAGGGCACTTCTCTTTCAATCAAATGTTCCTCTCAGTCTTTGGGGTGACTGTATTCTCACGGCTGCTTTCCTCATCAACCGCACACCGTCTCAGTTACTACAGAATAAGACACCTTATGAACTCCTCACTGGTAAACCTCCGGATTATGCTTTGCTTATGACATTTGGTTGTCTCTGTTATGCTTCCTCTTCTCCCAAACAACGCCACAAGTTCCTTCCTCGCTCCAAGGCTTGTGTTTTCCTCGGATATCCATCTGGTTTTAAAGGATATAATCTGCTTGATCTGGAGAGTAATCGCATCTTCATCTCTCGGAATGTGGTATTTCTTGAGACTGTGTTTCCTCTGAAATCTTCGGATTCTTCTCCAGTCTCTTTGGACTGTTTTACTCAACCAGATTCTGCGCTCTCAGGTACCATTCCCTCTCCACCATCTCCTTTATCACCTTCTCTTCCACCTACTAGGCCAAAGCGACCTCCTGCTCATTTAAACGATTACCATTGCTATTCTTTCAGCCACCCGACATCACATCTCATTTCTTCTTCCATTTCCACCTCTTACCTCTCTTATATCAACTCCATTACCAAAATGCATATTCCTACATCTTTTTCTGAGGCTCAGAAGTCCAAAGAATGGAGCACTGCTGTTGATAAAGAGATTGATGCTATGGAAGTAACCAGTACTTGGTATGTTACTACTCTACCACCGGGAAGAAGGCTGTGGGATGCAAATGGGTTTTCACACTGAAATTTTTAGTGGATGGTACTCTGGAACATTATAAAGCTCGTCTTGTAGCTAAGGGCTACACTCAGAAAGAGGGTTTGGATTATAATGAGACCTTCTCCCCAGTTGCGAAGATGGCTACTGTCAAGCTGTTATTAAAAGTCTCTGCTTCCAAACAATGGTCTTTAACACAGCTTGACATTTCCAATGCTTTTCTGAATGGTGATATAGATATGAAGTTGCCTGAGGTTTATGCTGCAACGAAGGGGGTCTCTCTTCCTCCGAATGCTGTTCTTCGTTTGAAAAAGTCTTTTTATGGTTTAAAACAGGCTTCTAGGCAATGGTTCCAGAAATTTTCTGCATCTCTTCTCAGTATGGGTTTTGACAAAGGGCATGGTGATCATACTCTTTTCATCCGAGCTCATGGTGATGACTTTGTTGCTGTTTTGGTGTACGTTGATGACATCATCATTGCTAACACCAGTGATCTTGCCGCTACTCAGCTCACTGCAGCCCTGAAGCAATATTTCAAACTTCAGGAATTGGGGCCTCTCAAGTATTTTCTAGGCTTAGAAGTTGTTTGCTCCTCTGCTGGCATCTCTATTTGTCAACGTAAGTACGCATTAGATATACTATCTTCCACTGGAATGCTTGGTTGCAAGCGTTCGTCTGTTCCCATGGTTACCAACTTGAAACTTTCTAAGACAGATGGTGATTTGATTGAGGACAGGGAGCTCTATCGTCACATTGTTGGTCGATTGATGTACTTGACCATCACTCGTCCTGGCATAACATTTGCTGTCAACAAATTATGTCAATACTCCTCTTCTCCTCGGACTTCTCATATCCAAGCTGTTTTTCGTGTTCTGCAATATATCAAAGGAACATTTGGTCTGTCTCTTTTACTCTGCAGATGCTGATCTTACTCTCAAAGGATTTGCTGATGCAGACTGGACTTCTTGCCAAGACTCTCGGCGATCTACAACAGGTTTTTCCATGTTTCTTGGCTTTTCTCTGATCTCTTGGCGATCTAAGAAACAACCAACTGTTTCTCGATCATCGGCGGAGGCTGAATAACGTGCTTTGACACTTGCCACTTGTGAGATGATGTGGTTCTGTCATTTGTTACGAGACCTTCGTGCTACAGCTTCCACTCTTCCGGTTCTTTATTCTGATAGCACAGCTGCTATTCATATTGCTACTAACCCGGTCTTTCACGAACGGACCAAACACATCGAGCTGGACTGTCATATGTTCGTGAAAAGTTAGATAAAGGTTTTCTCAAGACACTCCATGTGAGGACTGAAGATCAAGTAGCAGATATTTTGACTAAACCTTTGTTCCCACATCAGTTTGAGCATCTTAAATCCAAGATGAACCTTGTCAACATCCATTGCTCATCTTCAGGGGGACCATTGGAGTGGTTTAATGTGGTTTATTATAAATTGGTTTCCTTTCGCTGGTTTAGTGTATATCCACTTGTATAGTCGGTTTAGTCTAGACATTTGTATATAAATACTCCTGTAAATGTTGAGTCTTGGATCTAATAAGAAATATACATTTCAGATCTTCTTCTTCTTCCTCACATCTCAATACTACGTAATAACTACTCCTTATCACAAAAGTACTTCTAAGAGATAAACCCTATCTGTTTCTTTTTGCTTAACCATTTTATGAGTTGTGGAATGGTGCAGCGGTAACGAACGATGCGAAGCAGACCCTGCTGAAATTAGCTGAGAGGATGTCTAGAGGTTTCTTTGCTGGAGTGACCGCTTCGACTGCAGAGATGTGGTGTAACTTGTCTGGTTATTCAGGAGATAGAGTGAGAGTGATGACTCGGAAGAACTTGAACGATCCAGGAAGGCCTGTAGGGCTCATTTTCTCTGAAAGCTACTCGTTTTGGGTCGCAGTTCCTCCTATTACTGTCTTTGACTTCCTCAGAGATGAGAACAATCGAATCCATGTTCGTACTGACTTCCTCTTAGTTTTGCTTTCTTTTCGAATATATATTTATAACATGTTTTGACATGTCATCTCCAGTGGGATATTCTCTTCGTTAAAGGGAATGCGCAGAAGCTGACACAGATTGCAAATGGGAGAGACATTAGAAACTGTGTATCTTTAATCCGGGTATAAATTACTTTAGTTTATTGTTTATATTGTTCTTGAAAGGAAAAAAAAAAGAGAAAGACATTCTTTTCGATCTTTAATATGTGACCCGTGTTTTTTTTGTTTTTTTTCTTTTGGTTACTAGAACCCAAACACTAGCCAGAGCAAGATGATGATGGTTCAAGAGAGCTCTACTGATCGGACAGGTTCATTTATGATATATGCGCCTATTGATCTTGCATCGATAGAGAATATTCTCAATGGAGATGACTCTGACAATGTGGCACTACTTCCTTCAGGTTTTGCTATTCTTCCAGATGGTACGGCTAAGCCTGAAAAAGGAGGGTCACTAGTGAATGTTGGCGTTCAGATGCTGGTTGAATCAGTTCCTTCGGCTATGCTGACTTTTAGCTCTGTTGCAACCATTGAGAAACTGATTTTAGTAGCGAATAAGATCAAAGCTTACTTTTCTTCTCAGACTTCTTGAACGGTACATCATTGAACCCATTTCAGCAAAGAAACTTGAAACCATCTATACTTGCAATGCGTTGATGTGCTAATGACTTCTATTTTTTGTTTAACACAGGAAAGTAAGTTTAAGGGGATGGAGAGGACTGAATCAAGGACCAGAGAGAGAGACTTTTCTTTTTAATTTCGAGAATTTGGAAAACAAAAGGGAGTCAAGAAAAAACCTGAGAAGAAACCATGCATCAGTTTTTGCATGGTTTTTTTTCTTTCTCTGAGGTTCGGAAATTGACATCCTTATGAACTTCTGTTAATAAATTTTGTTATTTCAGTTTTAAGAATTTTGTTTCCTTTGGATTGTTGGAACCTTCTCAACTCATTTTCTCTATTTGTGTTTCAAGAATTTGGTTATCAGAATAATGAATACTCTTTTGATGTTGAGAGTTTTTTGTAAGTACCTCCAACCAGCATTAAGCTCTGAGAATATTGAGTGAACTTTGGCTCATCGCGTAGTCCATGTCATACATGTCTTCTTAATATTAATCTGCAAATCAGCATAATAAGACATAAAATTATGATAATTCTTAAAGACTCGATTAAATTCGAAAAAATGGGTGAATCATGTGAAGACTAGGCAAGTAAGACCATCCACATCGCAAAGACAGGTAAGGTTGTTTCTTTTTCTTCTTTTTTTTAATTAAAAAAATAGTGAATCAATCGCGTGTCACCACATGTGCGTGGGTCCCGCGAAACAAAGCAAACTACGTTGCTTATTTCATCACAGAAGCAATCGTTGCTTCTCTTTTTAGTGGGACCCATCTTTACTTTCTTCCAAAAACCTATGTAAAAGACCTGCAATGCGAATGCTCTAAGTATCTACGTATGCGTAGAGTTCCTGTAGAAGGAGAGGAGAACAACAAGAATTGTGAATCCAGCAATGACTCCTATGATGATCGCAATTGATTTCCACATGTGATCTCCGTTTGTTGGATCTTAATAATGAAAATAAGATTGATTTGGAAAGATTTATGGATATTATATAGAGATAATAACTAAAATGATGCTATATTTATAGGGAAATTGCTAAAATAGTCTTCAAAAAATCTTTATTGCCACGGATCGACTTAGGTTATGGAATGGTTATGGAAATAGGTTGAACCGCCGATGGTATTTCTCACTGTACCAACTTCAAGTCGTCCAGCCTAGAATGTTGCAGTAGTGTTACACGCGTGGACACTGAGGGAGAGAAACATGTCTGATGATTCAAATATTTGCCAGATGGATTATTTGAATATTCCGTGGAACTGTTTCACTAAGGAAAATGATAAATTTGGAGAACTTTGATCCTAGGTTCCTAACCAAGATGGCGATGAGACTTTAGATCTGGGGTCTGAGACTCTGTGTTGGTTAGAATAAATATGCGTGAAGGATGGTAAAATTGCAAAGTTAATAGACCTAAAACCCTGAAACGTTTCGTTCTAGAGGTGAATAAATATGTTTTTTACTGAATCACGTGTTGTGAGGTCGTTAGAATCAAACGTTGTTAGGCTAGAAAGGAGACGCCTTCATAATCATAAATTAAAAGACAAACGCAAGGGACATTCTTAAAATGTTTTCACTTTTAAGAGATGACCAATTACAGGCATACAAATATAATTATGTTTATCTATCTGTACTCATGGACCTTAAATATCCTTTAGAAAAATCAGATACTGTACCAAATTAATGTAGCAATATGTTTGTAAAAAGATACATTCAGCAGCCGGCAGAGGGTTAGACAAGTCTGTTAGACTAACGAGTGAAAAAGAAGAAGAAAGGAACTTAGGAGACTGAACAAAAAATTAAGAATAGATATGCCATGTGTGCAATTCACCTTGACCATGATTGTGATTAACAAGCACCGATTATAAACAAGACTCTCTGTCGAAGTCGATGGATGATCTGAAATTAAGCAAAACAAGAACAGTTAAATCATCGGAAAATACTAAACATTTGCTTAAGATTATATCATTAGTTAGAAAGAGTGGGAAGAGGACGAACGGATTTGGAAAAAGAGAGCTTTGCCCATGTTTGGATATGGCCACTACTGATTTTGAGGTGAGAAGGACAAGCAGCTTCAGGGTTTACGAAGTAGTCTGAGTTCTCTATCGCGTCACAAACCCACATATCATTTTCCACATCCTTTGCTCTTTTTATTAGATTGCAGAACCCTAACTGTCAAACAAGAACACACAACATTTGTCAAACGCTCTTGCCACTTGATTGTGTAAAGCTAGGGGAGATTTTCAGTTCTGTATACATACCACAGATCCGACAAGATTATGGCTAATAAGGGGAGTCTGGAAATCTTCCATTGATGGTGTGCTGAAGCTTATAGCAAGAAGACTATTTGAGGTTTCCCCTGAATCTGAACATTTTAAGGATCCATCTGTAACAAACACCCACTGCTTCTTTTGGTCAACATCAGTGTGCGCTTTTCCAACATACAAAACGTACGCCGAGATATCAAATTCACTAAAAGGATGATGACAATAAGATATGTTAGGAAATATAGATAAGCAAAAGTACGTTTGGTAAATAGTATACATAAGAAAAAATGCTACCAACCTTCCAATAGGAATTTCACCAAGATTCAACAAAGACATCGTTTTACGGGGGTTGAAAAAGGGTCTGGAGACATGGAGATTAAACAAGTAGATGAGTATAGATTCAGGTATGTCTACAAAAAGAAAGTCCACAAAAAACAACTTACTGAAAACTTTCAGAAGCTTTTGGAGATAAAGGCTGCAATCTTGAGTTAGACCCTCTGGCATGTAAGTAAAGTGTTTCGGAATCTATGTTCATTGGTACAAGCCCTTTCATTATGTATATTTTCCCCTCAGTCAACTCGGTTCTCTGTCACAGTAAAAGAAAATGACAACTGTTTTAAGAAAGAAAAGTTTCTCTACCTAATGGATGATGCTTCCAGTTCTCTCGTCATGTACACTGATATTAACCACCTTAAATCTAAGCGTCATATGGAAAATGTACGCTCAAACTTATATAACCCATGCCTTCTTTTAGATTGTGCATGGACATTAGGCATTTTTAATGTACCTGTGTCTCCGTGGGATCCCAGATTGTTAAAATGGCTTCTTTTGGATTCTGGTGTCCATCATAACTTAAGCTCGTCAGTCCAACAAGCCTAATCCTCATGAATGGGGTGACATCCCTTTCACCTAAGCCAGCGTCTTCCACGGCTTTTCCCACTGATTTTTCCAACCTTTTTTCCTTGGCTGCCTGAGGTTTTGATTGAAACAGTTACTTTTATTTAGCACTAAAACGATCTATTAAGAAGAGACAGACAATATTTTACCTCAAACTTTGCTTTATATCTACTAAAACATCTCAACTGCTCCATACTCATATCTGCCATTAAGATATCTGGTTCAGCAGCAGACTCTAACAGCTTAAAGAGCTTGGCTCCTTCTTCGCTGTCAGTGTCGTTCTGGCTGTGGACACCATTATTTTCTCTCTGGTACTCACAAATAAGACCCTCAATAAGATCTGAGCGCCTACAGGCAAACAGAACAACAACGAAAAAAAAAAAACAGGTAAGATTGAGAAGGACTGCAATCTTTTCGTCTGTTGAAGATTGTCAAATCCATCCACACTCAGAAAAGTCAGAAGATTTTCTATTATACATAAAGATTGTCTGTCTGTCCCAAATATTGTTGTATGTGACAGAACCTTTATAGCTTTAATGAGTTACTACTGACACTCCATAGACAAGAGATGCGTGTTCTAAATTGATCACATAAACGTCACTAAGATTTCCTCTCTACAGGTATAATAGAAACTTGCCTTTGGTTATGCAGCTCGATCATTCTGTCTTCCATCCTCTCTGATCGAACTATTGACTTCTTTTCACCTAACCTGTATGTAAGCAAATGTAAGTTTCTACGCCAGAAATATACAGAGGATCAAGTTACATTAAACGGCACACATATATTGACCTTTCCTTGTATAGGATAGGGTATATTCGTGTGATTCCAGCTAACGTTTTGGGCACTGGACCCCCACTGCATTTGATACAGTTCAGAGCCAGAGGGACACCAACTTCTTTACCTTGAAGAAGAAAGCAAAAGACAGCCAACGATATAAAGAAAACAGTATCAAAGCACAAGACCACTACGCAATAAGAAACTCAGAGGATGAAGTGAGTTCCACAACATAAAGCTACTTACAGAATCCTAGTCGATCCGCCCAGTGAGATCTGTATGTCCCGTTAATATTCAACAACAAACAGATCGAACTTGAAATCGCTGCCTGAAAGTTTGGTTGAAAGAAACCATGAAATGAAACCAACATGGGAAGGTTTTTCAGAAAACTCTAAGAAAATTCAAAATCTACGAAACCTCAAGAGGTGATGTTGGGGTAGTCCAGCCAGAAAGTCTTGCCCCAAGGATCTTCATACAGCAGATAAGAACGTGAGAGTTCTGGAAGAAGTGATCTGACCAAAAATACGTTTTGCCAAAACAAAGTATTTATAGCTTGCAAGAAAATAACTTACTCGAAGCTTCTGCCCAATAAACAATTTTCCAGCATTCAGCTGTTTTATCAGCATGGCATCTAGAGCAGCATTCATTGAGTACCTATTGTTTTTAAAAACAAAATCCATGAGGAAAGATGGCAAGAAAACAGGTATCCATACAGCAATATCAATTTCATACCACCCATCAGTGAGTTCTATAATCACATTGCTCCCACTATCAGAACCATGTGCTCCCTCAGTCTTTTGATTAATAGCTGATATGCAGAGCACCATCATTGAAGAAGCTGGAGCATCACCTCTTAAAATCTTCTTGACTGCAGAGCAATGACCATGATTCACCTCTCTCTCGTATCTATGCAGGTAGATTAACCATATTAGACTTCCCAATAGCTCAAATAACAAAGAGTACTGTTGAACGATGAGGGAACCTATATCTTAGTTCCTCGAAAACGTTGGTGATCGTCAGAAATTTTCCTCTGCATTTGGCTGGGTAGTATGTCTCATAGCATGCTAGTTTCCAGACTATCCACCTGTAGTGATTGGTGACCCACCTAGTGCATATATATAGAGAGAGAGATAAATACTTAATAGGTGTAGAAATTATTGTTCACTGTGACTGTCTATCTAATGAACTTAGACTCACATCCAAGATCATTAGAACGACCACAAACGTATTCTGATACAATAAGCAAACAAGATGGGTAACTTCAAAGTTAAACATTTCAAGAGAACGGAAAATTTACTTTTTAGATGCATGTTGCAAGGAAGCACCAGATTCTGTCAACATTTGAAGAAAAGTTTCAACTCCAACCATCTTTGAGGAAGACTCATCGCGGAATACATATTTATCTGCGTTACTTGATTTGATTCTTCTGACATGTTCTGGCACATGAACCATCTAAACCAAGGCCGTAAGTGTAGCTTCAGTGAATGAAAAACGAAAAGGTATTTGTATACAACTCTAGAGCGTGTGAAAAGGACAAAAGATTTTACCTTGGTTGTAGCTGTCGGATGCATTCCAAAATAATCCTTTATATATACTCTTGGAGACATTTCTTGAGATCTTGTAGAAAACACCTTTTTGGAATATTGTGTATCACAAGATACGACAGACAAACCTGATAATAGACAGGACACCAACAGTTAAAAATCTGAGAGGCAACCAAACAAATTCACATAAAAAAAAAGTTTCCTGAAATTTTACCACTTGAAGCATGCTGGTCATTTTTCACTAACGGAGCTTTAAAGGAGGAAATTCTCGGCTTTTTGAAAGGAGAAACGAAGACTGTCTTTCCCAGTCTTTTCTTTTGGCTAATGTCTTTTCTATTGTTTGCATAAGTTGTACCACTGCGATTTGTTATATCAACAAGTGGCTGGTGATCTTGCCTTCCAAATTGTGCTCTTGGAATGAAACCATTTCCCGTGGAATCACTCATTTCCATATCTGATGCTAAAGACCTTTCATTTGATAACCTATGTGTCTCATCAACAGCTGCATCGAATTTGTTGATCAAATTAACCCCTGAAGCTACGTCCTCCAATTTGACTGATCTAAATGGCTTTGAAGTTGACTGAAGAGGAGATATAAAACTACTTGACGTATGCTTGTTGCTTGTCTTTCCTTCATGAGCAATATCACCACCTAACGATTGATTTTTCTGTGGTGTAACAAACTGATCACCTCTTACTCCGTCGTCAAAGGAAGGCCCTAACTCAGGGTCTCCAAGAAGGCTTCTAGCACGATTCAAAGCCTCAACTGATACTGACAATGATCTCCCACCAGCAGTTTGAAACTTTGTTTGAGGCACCTTTGGAGATGAACTCAAAATTTCAGATCCTTTCCTACTAACATGACCCTCATATTGTCCTCCTGGAGTTCCAAAACGATGCTGAACCGATAATGTAGCACCAAACTCCTCATGAGTTTGCTGGTGGAAAGAAGACGTATGCTTCACCTTGTTAAACCCATTCAAATCATCTTCTTCTAGTCCTAACAATGCCTTAGCTCTTGCCATACCAGCAGAAGATACATTAACCTTCTTGTTAGAAGCTGTCTGAAAAAAAGAGTTGGGAACAACACCAAACCCACTCTCTCTCGGAAGAACGTTCTTATCTACACAATCAAATAGAAAAGCTTACTAACATATCAACACAAAAAAATGTCAGTCATTCACTCAACAAAGCAAGATAGTGAGTTGATTCGTTCTTCGATAACAACATCATACAAGAAACAGTGTGCAATTAGCATAAAAAACTTAAACATCAAAGGGCTTTTATGTAATTTTACGTACCTGAATCAGCTAAAATCGATTTGGCTCTAGAAATCGAAGATTCTTTAAGAGCTACAGATTTGCCTAAACCAGTCGTGAACAATGTTGGCGACGCTTCCTCTCGTTCTATAAGCTTCGAGCATCCTTTCATCAAAGCAATGAAAGTTTAATCTCCTTCAAATGACAAACGAATCGACAAAAGTAAAATGAAGAAGAAGGATCACCTTGGAGCAAGAGATCGGCCATGGAAGGTAGAGGAAGAGATGTGGATTCCAGCGTCTTCTTGGTTGGAGTAGAATCGGATTTGTCGGAGTGAAGAATCCGGCCAGCGGATTCCCACCGGAAACAGTCGCCGTTTGAATCGGGAATTAGCTGCCACGTCGACATTTCGTCAGTTTTAGAGTTGTTGGGTTCCGTGTCGATTCGATTTTAATCTGATTTTAAGAATTCCCACAAGCAGAGGGAGAGAGAGTGGAGGGAAAATCATAAACACATTTCAAATGTTTTGGGAAGGCAGGATACTTGAAATTGATTCTGGGCCCAGAAATTTTGGGCTTGATAATACGTAAACCGAAGTCGTATTGAGCAATCACGTCATTGTGGGAGAGACGACATAATGTTCGAAGTGTAGCTAAGTGAGGTGCAGGGCGTTTTATGACGGTAGAAATGGCACAAATGCTAGTGAGCGGAAGTCATGTATCCTGCTAGTCCTGGTCTGGGGTTTTTAACCGATCGGCTGAACAGAACTGAAATTTCGGTTATCGGTACAACTTCGGTTCAAGGTTAAAAACTGATCAGTAAATTTATAATCATTCAATTATCGGTTCGGTTGAGAGTACAATTAGTTCGGTTATTTCATTTTAAAAAAAAATATTAAACCAAATTATACCAATTTATATCAAACTAAACTAAGATTATATTCCATTTGTTTTAAGAAGATAAATTTTTAAATAATTTATTCACTTTTTATTAATTACTAATGATAAAATATAAAATTCTAAAAAATTAATTGAATTTTTTAATTATTATTGGTTTAAAATTATTAAAAAAACTCTTAATCAAAGAAAATAATATATTTGTTATCAAAATTTAATATGTATAAAATTAAAAACACTAAAATAATAATATGAAATAAATAGAGTATTTATCATTTCGAAATAATCAAAAATTTATTTGAAATTTTAACAAAATTTAACCAAAATTTAACTGAGTTTAACAAAAACCAAAAAAAACTGTTTAAATCGATAAAATATTTGTTTGCTGAAATAATGGAAAATCCAACTAAACCAAATTCGGAACCTTTTATTTGGTTCAATTCAGAAAAATTGTGTAAACCGAATTACCCAAAACCGACAAAACGAACCGTTTCCGCAGGACTAATCCTGCCCGTTGTTCTTCCAACTTCACAAGTTCGAAACTGAACGATGATGGTATATGATCGATAAACCCTAAACCCCAAACTTCTCCTCCTCCCCGGGAACAATCTGCAACTCATCAAATTCGGTAATTTTTTCACGTAGAAGTTTGCGATGGATAGGCCAGATTTCTTCCAGGAAGATTGTGATTCGATAGCTATAGAGATGAAGGAACAAGAAGAACGAATTCGACTCAAGAGAAGGTTTCTTCTTTCTCTTCATCGTTGGCTTTCCCAAGAAAAGAAATTTACATGATTCTTGTTCGGACCCAAGTCAATCTCCTTGTTTATAAAGTTGTCTTTTAAAAATGTAGGTGGCTTTTGGGCCTTGATACTGAATCTGAGAATCATACTCAGGAAAAAACTGAGTTTCTTGAATTTGAGGATCATACTCCTGGAAAGACTGAGTTTTTCGAATCTGAGTGAGTTGGTTACTAAGTTTCTTTCTTGTTATACTGCTTCATTACATGACTATGTTGAGCTCTTCACGTGTTCTTTATTCCGACAGATGCCTCCCTGAATCTTTGCTTAGGGAAGATGATGTAAGTCTTGCTCAAACTCAACTCTCTGTCTCTCTCTTAATATAGTTTTCTTTTAATGTTTTGTTTGCTTTTTTCAGATATTCTACGAGATTGCAAAGTCTCGTGTAGAAGAAGCATTTGGGTTTTGCAAGAACGAAGAGGTTCAACAACAGAAGGAGTCCAAGTTGTGCTGTAAAGACGTTATTAGAAAGCTTGGCATGTATCTTGATTCTTTGACGAACAAAGGTCTATCTCTTGTTGCAGAGATAGTCATAGAAGACTCAACTTCATTTGAGAAAACTCGGCCGAAAATGAAACAGATTATTAGAAAATCTATCCGCACAGATTTGATGAGAGTGAGAAGAGATGATATTGTTAAGCAGTTGCATCTAGTTCTTAGTGATCCTGGAAATTTTCGGAAAGATTGCAAAATGGATTGTGAAAAACCCATGTTTCCGTCTCATCGTGATGCTGCAGTGAAAGTACTTAATGAGCTAGATAAGTTGTCGACTCAGACACTACTTGCAATGAAAAGGAGACTTGAAGGTTCATTAACGATACCTCGTTTGAAACACAGTAAAATGGATGGGAAGAAAATCAATAGGAATATTCTGATAAATCAAGTGAAGCAAGCTAGCGAGAAGATGCTCTCAGATCTTTCTGCAGGGGATAAACTACAGGAACCATTGGCTAAGGCAATGTCATTAGTAGATTTATCATTTAAGTTAAGTACTGGCTACAACAAAACTATCGCTCCCACAGAGTTTTTCCAGTTCTCTCCAGAAACAAAGAAGCTGCAGAACGAGATAGTGAAGGCAGTCTGGTTACTCCGTTCGGCCAGGATTGATTCTGCGTTTGAAAGATTGCGTTTTATCTTAGACCCAGAAACCGAAGTATCAAATCACAGCTTAAGATCAGCGGTTGAAAGTATGTTGATTGAATATCTGTTCGAGTGCTGTGATATGGACGTTATTCCAAAGTCTTTGACGAACGCTCTTTCATTCGTCAACAAAAGTATGCGGAATGTAGACCATAAGGTATTTCCAGGGGAAGCAGTTGAAGAAGAGACTGAGTGTATATTAAATGTAAGTGCTCAAGTGAAGCAGATATTTTGGCAATGTAGTCCAAATTTTGAGCTTGATCAGGACTTTGGTGATGCTTATATGGAGGAGCTAAAAGACAGTGATGATGATGACGACTGTGAAGACGATGCAACTGGTCCGGTTCATGACGAAGGTGGTGCAGAATGCTCAGTTTTGGAACCGACTGCTGCTTCTGTCGTTATAAAAGACCTGCCAGAGAGTATCACAAGAGCTCACCCTACGTCTGTCTTTGTCACTCCCATGTCCAATAAATCAACAATACTTATCAGTGATAGACGTGAAATAGGTACGAGCAAGACTGAGCCGGATACTGAGATGGACATAGATATCAAACTTAGCTCTCGTTCATTGTATTCTGTTGAAAACATACAGAGTGATGATCATGGTGAGCAGAATCCACTCAAAAGAAAGAAGAACCAGTACCTCGCTGTCCAAGAAATTTGTGATGACACAAGCTTGGTTGCATATAACCTAATCGGCCGTTTACTAGAGAAATTTGCAGACCGAAAAGGCTTAGACTTAGAATCGGATCAACGTTCATATCTTAGAGTTGAACCTAGGCTTCAAGAAGAAGAAGGTGAGGATAAACAATGCCTCTTTTCCTTGTACAGTTTCATGCTACTTGTGTGTTAATGTCTTCATATTTTTACCGAAAGTTTCGCTTGTGTTGCAGTGAGTGAAGAAAAGCAAGCTTCATCGTCGCAAGACAACTCAGCTGAGTCGATTACACTTTCTGCTATTAAAGAGATACTGCCCTCCCTTGATAAGAGGTACAATGTTTATTTCCATTTGTGTTTCGTTTTGGGAATCAAAGTTTCATCTTGTACGAGTACATAAAATTTCTTATTTATTGAAAATCTGTCGTCAACAGTGTCTTGTTGAAATTAAAAGAGGTGATGGAATAGCAGCAATGGAATGGAGAAAGAAAGAACAGCAGGATATTGACCGAGTGTTCTCTTTTTGTATATGAAATATATTAGTTCACAGGTGTTGTTTCCAGAGCACAACATTAGCTTTGGATAAAGCATCCGAACTTTTAATTCTCTGATTCATTAAAAGCCATTGCCCACAACTGCGTCATCAACAAAATTTATTCGAGGGGGATTTGCACAGTTGTACTGTTTTACCTTATTAAGTGTTACAAAAGTCAAGAAAAACGGTTTCAAAATCATCAAAACACAACGCCTCTTCATAAATTAAAATTATACGCGTATGTGTGAAGCCCACAATTACTATTTACACATAATTTTTTTTATATAAACGAATAATTTTTAGTTCATTTGTAAACATACAAAAAAAAAAACATTTAAACATAAACGAGTGCAAACTCTTTATCTCTTTACCCAAATTCTACAGATATAAAATTTTCTTTTTTTTATTTATAATTATCGATTTTATAAATTATTATTATTATAACAGAAAGTAATTAATTGCATAGCTTGAAGCTGTGAACAATCTAAAACTGAAAAACAATGATGATCATACTGTAGACAGATGTAGGACAGAAAAACAAAGAGTTGTTTGCAGGCGACAATAAAACAAAGAGGCTGCGCGAAAGAAGAGTTGTTACAGTCATATGTCTGATCAAATGGCGCCACGAAACTCTGAATATATCTTCTTGTACTCCCTTATTTGCTGCAGAAAAGTAGCAAGCATAAAAAGCAGAGACTATGAGAAGACAAAAACATAGAAAAGTAGCAAGCATAAAAAGTTAAGTCAAAGAGTGGCTTTGAGTTCGGAACTCGGACCTGTTTCGTGAGAGGGGGTTTGNGGGGGTTTGAGATTAGTGAAAGCTTTCTCAAAATGCAACATCTTGATTGTACGCTCGCTAGTTTTGTTTGGATCTGTGTAAGCCAAAAAACCAGCTTCTTTTACCAAGGAATTGAGATCGGCTCCACTACGATTCTTACAACTCTTGGCTATGAGATTCAAATCAACACTTGGATCAATTGGTACTGATAAGCGCTTCACAATAGATTTCAAAATCTCATAACGCTGAGACCGGTTTGGGAGGGGTACATAGTAATGTCTCCCAAACCTGCCTGCCCTTTGAACAGCCGGGTCCATCCTGTCAGGCCTAACCCAAGAAAAGAAAAGAGAGCTGAATAAAATGTGCATGACAAATAATTAAGTAAACAGACAAGTACTCCACCAACAAACCTGTTTGTCGCACCAATCACAATGACACCATCTCGTTCTTCTCCGCCACTCAGTTCAACTAG
>KE154054.1:60740-74358 GCA_000411075.1 Sisymbrium irio | reverse complement strand
CTCCATTTCTGCTGAGATACTAGTCATGTATCATACCCTCATGGCCACATTCTTTTAGATCACCGGCTTTGCTGTGTATTCCTCTAACATTACACTCAGTTACATTCAACATCCAAGAATAATGTTATGTATGGCATATGTTCTTATGTCCTCTATATAAATTCGGTTCTTCTAAACCAAGCGGAGACAATGAAAACCCGCAAGACGAAAGAAGAACCAAAGAAGACAAACAAGCAGTACAAGTGTCCCGAGGTAACTCAACCAAGTTCTTAACCTCAGCACTATAGGACCATTATATAAGTATCCGACTATGAGGATGATCAGGCTTTGAGAGCAGAGTTTAACGTATATGGAAAAAACACCATTCCTGTTTTTATTATGTTTGTTATCTCATATCTACATTGCTCACCCGCAAGAGCCGCAAGAGAGAATTGTGACGGACCTAACGGTGGAAGTATTAGTACTAAAACGATTATTTGATATATGTACATTGATTCATCTTTTCCTCTAATTTTTGAGGATTCATAGAAGGATTAACGTCCATTATAAAAAAAAAAAAAAACTATCTAGTTTAGTTGACAAAAAAAAAAAAGATACTAACATATCTAATAGACTTAAACTATACGAACACATTTTTCTTACACGTGTATGCAAAATTTACAAAAATCTCATCTTTATATGTCTTCTAATTAAACGAACTAGAGGCTCTACCAAATGTGAGGTCATAGTCCTTTGATTGGTGAAGAGTTGAAGACTAAAGAGCAGAGGATTTGTGATTTCTTTGTAAAGGAGAAAGTCAATATGCGTAGTAATATCGTATCAGGTGATGATGATGGTATCAGAGTTTTTATTCTGCTGCTTAATTAGGTTTCTGAATTTCCATGGTAACGAATACGGATATATATCCTAATATAAAAACTTCAGTAACAAAGTAAGATTGATCAATTTTTGTTTTAGCTCAACTGTTTCACAACGACAAAATTATTTCAAGAATCTCCAAACTATTGTTCCTCTGATTGGTAATTGGTAGGCTTATCAAAGTTCCTAATTCATTTGAGTCTTGGAGAATGAACTAAAACTATTTAAGTACTTCGCTGAAAATCTCGTTGTTCGTAAAATCAAAATATATTTTTTGGGTGGATTTTATGTCATAACATTATTACAACTAGTAAACAAACCATTTATAGGTAATTCAATTCAAACTAAAGCATATCACGGCCACAATCACACAAACCAAATTCTTCCTCACATAAATACTCATTCATTAGTATCCGAAAATCATAAAACGCAACACACACACAGACACAAACAAACTTGGGAATCCAGACGAAAGTACTTTCAGCCTACTTGTGCTTGAGAACAGAAAGTTGATGAGCTTCTTCCGGGGAGATGCATTGGAGAAATCCATCACCTTTCACCCTGCCAACAGAAAGATCAACATATGCTTCACCAGATAAACTCATTTATTAGTATATCCGTCAATATTTAAAAACTAAACCATAGGTCTCAAAAGATCAACAAGACACACAATACAGGACTCCCAATAATATTATGGTCAAACCTTATTAAACTCTGAAGGGGCATTCACATTAATTTGATTCTCATTAATATTTATTATATGAAAATTTTAAATTTGATTATAAAAATATTTTTTTTAAAACATACATTATTTAATATAAAATATACATTATTAGGAAAAAATATATAATTAAGTTAAATTTATATCACATCACTTTTATAAAAATATTATGTTAAAATTAAATTATCATAGTTACTCTTTTTTTTGGTCAAAAGCATTTGATTTCATAAACTTAAGGTGCCAAAATACAAGTTGCAGAGTGTTGCAGAGAAGATAAAGCTGCTTTGGCGAGAGCCTTCACATTACAATTAGACGCATAGGGGTAAAGTGAAGTAAGTGAAGAGAAGAGAGTGGCAAGCTTTCTAATGTTAAAGAGAATACCTGCAATCTCATTCAAATTAGTCCCTGAGCAAAGGGTTGAGACAAGGAGATTTGAGTCCGAAAATGCTTGGAGATGGTCCATTCCTACGAGGAATGCTTCTTAAAGAGTCTCCTTTAAAGTGAAGGCTTCTGCAACTAAAGCCGAGACAGCAAAAGGTCTAGCCGAAGAACTTTTGGATACTACCGTATGGAGATTGGAAGCACCAACCCATGCTACCCTCTTTTGAAAATTCATTTTAAGCACCATCAATATATACTGAAAGTCTAGAGGGTAGGATGGCTTGAGCTGTAATAGTGAGACTTGGTAGCTTCTGAGGGAGGGAATTGGCGCTCTCCCATTCTTTTGTATCCTTGATTGCTTTTGTGACGATTTCTGTTGCAGAGAAAACTCGTTTTTTCAAGATCAGTAGATTCCTTGCTTTTCAGATATTCTAACAAAGCCATGGGGCTAGAGGACACAAAGTGAGACCCGTGGGCGGAAAGATACGAAGGTGTTGGAAGTTTACTAAAAGCTGTTTTGATGTAGCCATCGGAGATTCTTGAGGAACAAGTAAAAATGAGGCCATGTTCCAAACTTCCCATCAGCACCTGGGGCCTTGTCAGAGTTGATGTCAAAGATAGCTCGCTTGATTTCCAAATCTGATGGTATAGCCTCGAGTTTTTCATTCGTCTCCTTAGTGATAATAGGAGAGTGTTTCATCTACTGTTGAGAAATCACTAGCCTGATTAGATGTGAAGATGTTCTGAAAATAATTTTCAAACACTTTTCCAATATTATCATCTTCATGTACAGGTTGTTTAAGGTCATTTTCAATGACGGTGATTTTATTCATTGCTCTTCTACTCTTTGTTGTAGTATGGAAAAAGGCAGACTTTGTATCTTCTCCTTGTAGCCATTGGACTCTGCTCCTTTGCCTCCAAAAAGCTTACTCTTCTTTATAAGTCGTTTTTAACTCCAGTTGCAGAGAATCAATGAGAGGTTGGCTTGGCAAGTTGGTGGAAAAGGCTGATTCCAGTTCTCGTTGCAGTTTTAAAATCTTCTTTGTACTAATTTCCTTTTGGCTTTTTGACCAACTGATGAGAGATGATCTGCATCTATTGATCTTGACTTCCACTTTCTCATCCTGTGCATAATTTCACGCCTTTTCAATGAGTCCTCAAACCTCTGCATTAGAACTCAAATTTCTGCCGTAACGGAAGGGCCTCTCCTTTTTAGCCTTTGTGGTGTCCAGGTAAGTAATAAATGGGCTCACTGCCTCAAACCTGAGGTAAGGTGAAACACTCTCCTATTATCACCAAGGAATCGGGTCTCGTGGATTCCAAAAATCCACTCTACCCATTGTACTCGCCAGAGTTAGCACAATAGCTGGTGGTGGAGGGTCCTGATTGATAGGTAAAGCCGCTGCAGGCGGACTAGCATCAGTACAAAGACACTTCTTAGGAGGATTCAAGATCCTCGATGTATTTTGCTTCCTTGAACTTGCACTAGAAGGGGACTTCTGTTACCACGTGTTTTGGGAACGGCCTTAGGAAGTTTAGTGTTTTTCCTTTTAACAGGGGCTTTTGGGGCTGGTACTGATTTAGAAGTTGAGGCACCGAGCGTGGCTTTTGTCTTTTGTGGAGCTTTATTACTCAGTCTTTTGGTCACTGGAATCCTTTGTGAGTGTTGGGAGTCCACTGTAGGGACATTGCCTACTTGAGAGTTGTTACTTAGACCGGTCTGAAAAGGATCAGCAAGATTGCTGTCCTGTTCGTAATGGATTTCCACATCTTGAAGTCTAGCAAAAAGAGAGCTGGATAATCATGGGATTTTTGTGCCTCTTGAGGCGGTGGTGCCAAGCGTTCCAAGGCTGAGAGTCTGCCTTTGGATGGTTGGACGATTCACCTCGGTCATGAATAGTTGGTAAAGTCATATCTTCTCTAGGAGGATTTGGTGGTGGTGTTCTCGAGCTCTGTGCTTTTGATGCTGAGTATTGAGCACCTTCGCGGTGATCATTCCTTTGAGGAGATATTCTTCTATATTCCTTGCGGCACTGCACCGAGTTGTGCGATTTTGAAAAGCTCTGAACTCATGTTATGAAACAGGTAGGACCCCAGTATAACAATTGGAATTTGTTAAGGGTATATTTGTAACTTCGGTGAAATTAATGTGAAGATGTTACATATAAAAAATTCTCAAATATTATTATAGAGATTTTGATATAATTATGTATATCACATTTTTATGTTTGGGCTTTTGAGGCTGTATATCACAAAAAAAATATTTTGATCATTTAAAAATCAATAAAAAGCTTAGATATGTAAGATTATTATTATTTTAAACTGATGGGACTTATTTGGCTACGAAAATAATTAAAAATGATCAGATGATTTATCATACATAAAATAGGACAATAAATTCAAATGTTTTTTGTTGTTTATAAACTTTTCCAAAAAAAAAAATTAAAACCAACCTTAAGATTTTATGATTATTGATTTTTATAAGCTGATGAGCCTTATTTGGCTACAAAAGTAATCAAAAATGATGAGAAGATTTATCATAGATAAAATAGGACAATAATTTTCTTTTTTGTTTATATAATTTTCCAAAAAAAATTAAAGCCACCTTAAGATTTTATTATGCATTGGTAACTTTTCTTTTTATTTAAGATATTATTATATTTTAAAATAAATTTGATAATATAGTTTAAGTACTTTTGTCCCAAGTTATAATCTTGATATGCTATTGAATAAAATTTTTATATTTTTTCCATGTAAAATCTATAATTCTGAATTACCTAACTTAAGAAATCAGCTTTTTATAATAACTTTAGTAGAGTATGAAGATTTTCCATAAAAAGGATTAAAATACAACTAGATTTTAAAATACAATATATTACTGATTTATTAAAGAGTAATATATAGAATTTTTGAAATTATAAATGATATGATGAGATGGATTTTCCTTAATTGAGTAAACAAAGTTGTTCATGAGTTTTTTTTTTGTCAATTCATACGTAAAATAGCTTTCAAGCAGGGTCAGAATGCATCTTGTAGGAGGAACAAGAAATAGTACGACCAAACCCGTTGAGAATGGGGGCAACAGGGCACCAGGGCTTCCTTTTCTTGTATTCATAGATAGGATAAGTGATTGGGTTTTAGGGAGGAAAATACATGAGTTCCCAATCAAAGACTCTCCGATGCTTAACTAATTATCATTTGACTGAGAGTGAATTTATCGGGTGGTGATTGGTAGTGTTAGGTTTGAAGATTTTACTGTCTGGTCCAAATCTTCTTTTGTTGGTGAGTGTGTGTTTTTACTGTATTGAATCTATTTTATTTTGGATGGGTTGAAACTCTTTTACTTTCCTCAAAAACATAGTATTTAAAGAGATTTCTCCATTCACACCTGTTTTGGAATAATTATTGTGTGATAGACCCTCATACTGAGGAAGGTTAGGTTAAACAGTAGAAGAATGTGACATATTTTTGGAAGGATGCCATATTTCGCGTCCTAATAAATTATTACAAAAGTTGGTCAAACAAAATTAGATGAATTTTTTTTATTCAAATAATTAACTTATTTCTTTTATTTTGGTCAACACAATCAACTTATTTATATATAAAGTAAAAAAGCATTAGAAAATAAGAATTTAAAAAACCTAATTTGGTAAGAAATTCTATAAGATGATTTTATAAATAGATGATAGATGTTCATTACTTCTTACATGTAAAAAAAACTTTATAAAAAAACAAAAAAATATGGGTGTAAAATGGAATTCAATGTTTGTAATAGTTATCCTGGTGGCTATGATAATGGCAATGGGAGACGTCAATGGAGAATCATTCTCTCAATGTCGTTTTCGTTGCATTAAACTTTGTACTCCCGTCGGCACAATTACAGCTGCATGCCTAGATAGTTGTTTCCGTGGATGCAAAGGCTTACCACCTCTAACAGTAGTCAATAGGTAATGGTTATTTTTCAAACAAAAAAATTATCTATTATTTGAAGAGATGCTTTTATATTTTTATTGCCTTGTAATTTGTTTTTTTTTTTTATCAAATTTTTGAAGTTTGATATTATTTTGATAGAATTTATCATAGATAAAATAATGATATTTTTTACTTTGAACAGTGGAAGCAAAGGCATAGAAGAAATGAAGTCATGAATCAGTGTTTGACTCTTGAAACTTCCAAATTAATTATACTTTTATTATATCAGTATGACATCGATCATATACAAAATAAATAGCAATTGTGAAATTATTTGAATAATAAATACCAATTTCAGTATTAAAATTCTTTTTATTTTTATTGTTATTTTCGTTTCAATCTCCTATCTCAACAATTAAGACAATCACGTAAATCATATCCAGTTATCCACAATACAGATAGAAAGCAATTGTATGCAAATTAGACACCAAGCACATGTTTGACATAAAAAGAAGATAGATGATTTTTTTTGTTCCTGGTCAAACAATTAACTAATTTCTTTTTCTTTTGGTCAACAGTCAACACAATCAATTTATTTCTATATCAAGAATAAAATGATAAAAAATTAGAGTTAACCTAATTTTGAAAATAAATTTTATATATAGATGATAGCTGTTTATTATTTCTCACATGAAAAAAAAACTTTGTAATAAAAACCAAAAGATAACCCTTGTTAGAAAAAAGCAAAAACAAAAAACCAAAAGATATGGATGCAAAATGGAATTCAATAATTATAATAGCTTTTGTGGTGGTAATGATAATGGCAATGGGAAACGTCGTCAACGGAAGATCAAGGTCTGAATGTCGTGATAACTGCAGTCAAAGTTGTGCCTTCACTGCGGCACCTCCAGCTAGATGCCTCCAGAGTTGTTACCAGAGATGTCAGGGCTTACCACCTCCTATACAATAGCCAATAGGTAATGATTATTTTTCAAACTCAAAATATTATTAATTATTTGTAAAGATCGTGTATTTGTATTGGAGTATAATTTTAATCAAATTCTATATGTTTTATATTATTTTGATTAGAATATATCATAGATAATATAATGATGGTTTTTATTTTAAGCAGTGGAAACGAAGACATAGAAGAAATAAAGTCATTAATCACTGTTGAACTCTTGAGACTTTCAAATTACTTTTACTTCTATTATATATGTTTGGCATCAATCATGTAATGATAATAAATAAACAAAATAAAAGGTGCTATAAATTCCAATACTATCTTTAAAATAAATAGCAATTGTGAAATTACTTGGAAATACCATAAAAGATTCCAGTACCATCAAGCTTTTTTTTCTTCGTTTCAATCTCTTTTTCAACAAATAAAACAAAATTTTAGATCATATCCACATTGCAAACGCAATACTATTTCATACAAACATAATGAAATTATATACAAAGGAGATAGGAGATAAGCAAAGCACATTTTTCTGGTCATACACTCCAGCAAAAATATCTTTTTTTACACTTTAAAATTTTCACCAAGAGATTGTTTTGTAATTCTACTAATACATTACATAGAAAATAATAAAATCGCTTGCATTTTAATGTAACTTGCAATTTGCATTTTCTTTTGTATATTTTTGCTTTAACATCAAATGCATTAATAAAGATAAATTCCAGGCCTAAAAACCCAAAACTTCCACAATAATTGGTGATAGAATGTATAGTTCAAAAGTACACAACCTCTGTGACGTTTGAAGACGATCATTGATACAAATCTACCTCAGCCCTGCATTCTTTGAGCTTGAATCCCAAGGTGGGAGAGGAATCCATTGTTTTGCCATCAATAGGATAGATTTTACATTGGTAGTGTCGGCTGAATCATAGGTAACTGAAATAGGGACTTCTTTCCAAAACCTTTTTGCAAAATCACATCTGAATATTAGATGGTCAAGGGTCTCCGCAATGAGGACAGTAGGCATGGTCTAAAAGATTAATTAAATGGTTTTAGGATTAATTATTTTTTTTTTAAACTGATGGGAATTATTTGGCTACAAAATAGTCAAAAATGATGAGAAGACTTATCATACATAAAATAGGACAATAAGTTAAAATAATTTTTTTTTGTTGTTTATAAAATTTTCCAAAAAAGCAACCTTAAGGATTTATCATGCATTAGTAAGTTTTATTTTTATTTAAGATAATATTATCTTTTAAAAATAAATTTGATAAATTTTTAGTTTAAATATTTTTGTCCCAAGTTATAATCTCAATCCGTTATTTTCGAATACAAATTTTATATTTTCCAATGTAAACTCCAGAATTCTGAACTGGCTAACTTAAGAAATCATCTTTTTATAATAACTTTGGTAGAGTATGAAGATTTGCCATAAAACGGATTAAAATACAACTGAACTATAAAATTTAATATTATTGATTTATTCAATAGTAATATATAAAATTTTGTAAATGATATGGTGAGATGATGTTTTCTTAAATGAATAAACAAAGTTGTTCAGGAGTATTTATTGTCAATTCATCTGTATACCTCTTCTGAAATAGCTTTCAAGCGGTGTTGAAATCCATCCTCTAGGAAGAACAAGAAGCAGTATGACCAAACTGTTTGAGAACGGGGTAACGGGGGCACCAAAGGCTTCCCATTCCTGCATTTATAAATAGGATAAGGGAATGGAGTTTAGGGAGGAAAAGGAATGAGTTTCCGCCCGAAGACTCTTTGATGCTTAAATAAGCATCATTTGACTGAGAGTAAATTTATCGGGCGGTTATTAGGGTGTTAGGTTTGAGAATCTCTCTGACAGGTCAAAATCTTATTTTTGTTGGTGAGTTTGTGTTGTTATGGTAATGAATCTTTTTGGGTTGGATTAAAACTCTCTTACTTTCCTAAAAAATATGGTATTTAAAAAGATTTCACCATTCACACCTGTTTTGGAAAAGTTGTTGTGTGCTAGACAATCCTACTGAGGTAGGGAAGGTTAAACAGCAGATGCATGTGACATTTTTTGGAGGGTGCCATATTTCAAATTTTAATAAGCCACTTTAGGTAATAATATGCATCTTGTGTAGAGTGAGATATTTATATTTATTATATAGTATTTAATTATAGTTTATATTTTCAATCGGAAAAATTTCAAATTTTGATTTTTTTTATTTATATATCTTTATAATATAATTAGATAGTAGACATTATTTTAATTTGATGTGTTAATAATCCAAAATCAATATATTTTCATAAAAAAAATTATTTTAGAAAAATTAAAAAAATGAAAATCTAATTGATATTTTTGTATTGCCATTTCTGAATAAGTAAATTATATAATTTATATCTAATTTAATGATGATTTGATGATACACTAATTATTGCATTGAGTTTCCATATATAATCAAAAATTTGATATAAATTATAATGCAAAAGTAATAAAATATGTTTTGTAGATAAGAACATGATATGAAATACAAATTGATACACTTTTTAATAATAAAATCGGTAGTGAATTTAGTAATATTTTTTTTGAGATGAATTGAAAAAATAAAAGTTAATAACTTCTTAAATTTTAAGAAATTTCAAAATAATTATAAAATGTCAATAACCCATTAAATTTTGAATGTACATTTCCAGGTTGATATATTAATATATAATGGATTTATTCTATAATAAGATATTTAAAATGTTTTTAATTTATAATAAAGTAACATCTTTTTATGCAATAAATATATTTATTTAATTTTTGTAACTATGTATTTGTAGTTTTTGTTTAATTGGTTATGTTGTTTTTATTTACTAAATATGAATGAGAGTTTCCAATTTATAAACTAAGAAATTATAATTAATATGTTTTTTATATAATGACACAAATATAATATTTTATGATATACATTGATGTATATATAAATATTGTATGAATAATAAGTGGTATATATTGTAAGTACTCTAGAAATTTAAAACTCATTATAAATTAAATAAAATTGTATGTAGTTCTGACACATCAGCATAATATGCTTGTAAATAATACATGAAATAAAAGTTTTTTCTTTAAAATTGATTCCTAAATAATATATAGGAGATTACAAAAGTTAATCCAATAAAATTAAATAAATTTCTTATTTTTATTCAAGAAATTAACCTATTTCTTTTTATTCTGGTCAACACAATCAACTTATTTCTATATCAAAAACAAAGCATTAGAAAATAAGAATTTAGACAACATAATTTTGGAAATAGAATTTATAAGACGATTTATAAATAGATGCTTATTACTTCTAACAAGCAAAAAAAAGAAGAAGAAAATTTGTAACAAAAACTAAAAAAATATGGGTGCAAAATGGAATTCAATGTTTGTAATAGTTTTCGTGGTGGCGATGATAATGACAATAAGAGACGTCAATGGAGAATCATTCTCTCAATGTCGTGACCGTTGCACTAAACTTTGTACTTTCATCGGCAATTACATCTGCATGCCTAGATAGTTGTTTCCGAGGATGCAAAGATTTACCACCTCCAACATTACCCAAAAGGTAATGGTTATTTTTCAAACACATTTTTTTCTATTATTTGAAGAGATGTATTGTATATTTTTATTGCATTATCATTTTTTTTATCAAATTTTAAAAGTTTGATATTATTTTGATAGAATTTACATAGAAAACATAATGATTTAGTTTTTACTTTGAACAGTGGAAGCAAAGGCACATAACAAATGAAGTCATGAATCAGTGTTGGACTTTTGGGACTTCTAAATTACTTATATTTCTATTATATCTTTTTGACATTGATCATACAAAAATAATAAATGGAAATTGTGAAATTACTTGAATAATGAATACCATAAAATATTACAGTACTAAAACTCTTTTAATTTTCATTTCAATTTCCTATATCAACAATTAAGACAATAACTTAGATTATATCTGTAGGAATTCATACCGGTTTATAAGCGATTTATAAATTAATCTCTGAAATTGTATGCCAAAATTTCATCTAAATATTGTGGGTTTCAAAAATACATGGATATTTTGCAGTGGAACAAAAAAAAGATAAACAAACCAAGGTTTATAAATACTCCAAATGATGTGCCTCTACTGGTATCCATACACAGAGAAACTAGATCGGAACTGGATACTAGTGCCGTAAATCTCAAAACTCAGACGAACGAACAATTCGTCTCTTCTTTATTCGTAAGGGCTTTAGAGGCAGCCGTAAATATATGTGTTAATGTCACAAACTTATTTGCTTATATAACAATCATACACGAATTTACTTAATTAGGTTTAGTAATGGGCTGAGCCTAATACTAACTACACGTAATGGAATAATAACTTTTATTATGTTCCATCTTACGTATATATGTATATATCTAAATGTAGATCACATATAACATTTATACATATATTAAAACTCAATACATATTGATCCAGTTTGCTTAGGTGTGTGACTCTGTAAGACCATATAATATTAATAATTGATTCTCAATCTATAGATTATAAGCAGGTTCTAGCAGAACATTGTCGAACCTTGACGTTACGACTTTAACAAAAGTAAGTATAACTGATTTCAGGACATTCCCAACAATCTCCCACTTTTACTGGACTCATCTATTCATGTATCCCTTTGTCTCTTATATCTCGATCTCAGCATAAGGTAAGAAACTGTGTCATCCTTATTAAGCTAGAACACGTTTATCGAACTCTGATTTATACTGATTAAAAAACGACTGACATTCAATTCGTTTGAGCACGGCCATGCATTTTACAGTATCAAATCTTCTATAGGCCCAGAGATATCTATCACCTGTTATATAAGAGGGACAAATCCCATCTTATTCCATCCCTGTTCCTTACAAACTTCATGGAACACCCGGTCAATGCATTTATAATCACCAGTTACGGCTGTTGTTTTACAAGGTTAAAGTGAACCAATCCATCAGTAAGAAATCATGACAAATTCAGGTTAAAAACTACACTCTATAGTCGTAATGTTAAACTCTTATGACACTCATATAAAAATCTTGTAGAGTTCTCATAGCAGATCAGTCCGATCATGTGTTCTCTAACTCATATATATGTGATTGACTTTAGTACATCATATTAAATGTCTTCACGAAACTTAGTCATCAATCACCTAATGAATTAGTCATTCTCAGTTATTAATGTCTCACTTTAATAACCTTGACTAGAGACATTAATAATTTATTTCATCTTTCACCTTAACTAGGGACATTAATAATTTAATAATTTATTTCATCTTTCGTTTGTGCGATGGCTCCATTGGGGTAGAACAACTAGGAACCACACATGATTCAGTAATGAACTTTCGAATCCAAGCAGCTTCCTTTGAGGCTTCAGAAGCGACAATGTATTCAGCTTCAGTTGTAGAGTCTGCTACAGTATTCTGCTTGGAACTCTTCCAGCTCACCACTCCTCCATTAAGACAAAAAATGAAACCATATTGTGATCGGAAATCATCTTTGTCTGTCTGAAAGGTGGCATCCGTGTGCCCACACTACAATTGGCAGAGTAAAAGCTGAGATTACTAAGATACATAATGATGTGCGTGTTGAGAGAATTTGTTGTTTAAAAGTAGCAAAGAGTATGAAAAAGAATCTGAATAATCTTGGTAAGAAAGATCTAATAACTTTGTCCATCAAGTCATGTTTTCCAGTTTCCACTTTCAGAGTCAGGGACTCAAGCATGCTTGTTTATCATTAACATTTTCAGATTCAAATTCAAAAATAGTAGATGGCAAAACGTTTTGCTCATTCTTTAACGGTATAAATACTTAGGCTGTGAATGGGAAGGTGGTACAAGGGCATGTAGTTCTCCTGCCCAAAAATCACCATTCACACTTTTGTCTACTTTTTTACAACCTATAAGAGAACTGTGGGGCAGAACACTTTTATGTCTTTTAGCATTAAAAGCAGGACATCTACCAACATAAATATCAATCTTCTAATTTGTAACCGTCTCTCTTCCAATTTGTAGCTGTCCTATCTCTCATACTTTATTATTGACCAATACGAAATAAGTGTTTATAATTATAATTTCAAATTTTTTTCTATAAAACACACTATTTTCTTCTCTCCCACAATTCATTTCAACATAAACACTTTTCACTTTGCAAAGCTTTTTCTCTCTTGTCCATTTCCACACTATTATAAGGTAATTTCTATTTTGATTTATTTACAGTATATATATATGTAGTACATTTTAGTAATTATAAAATATAGTATGCTTTATTAGAATATCTATATATTATATCACAACATATTTGATATTACTTTTCATGAAATTATATTCATGGAACAATTATTCTTATCAAATATATTAATAGTTTATATGTTAAATTATTAGATTCATGAAATAGTTTATTAGATTCATGAAACTAATTATTATCTGTGTTAAATTTTATTTATTATTATTAGATTTATGGAATTACTTATTAGATACATGGAATAATTATTGTTAAATAATATCAGCTATGTTCATATTTTATTTGTGAGAGTATTAGATTCATGGAACTAATTGTTGGATTTATGAAACAATTGTTATTATAGGCTATGTTAATATATTATTTACTAGATAATTAGATTCGTTGAATTAGTTATTATCATCTATGTTAATCGAACATTTTTTATAAGATTTATGTTTATGGAGTTAATTATTGGATACATAGAATAATTATTCTTATAACTATATTTATATTTATACACATATATTAAGTAATTT
>KE154054.1:42926-57736 GCA_000411075.1 Sisymbrium irio | reverse complement strand
TCCAGAGTTCAACAAAGAGCTGGAGTAAGACATGGAGGTAGTTCAGAAAGAGGGGCAGGAAGCTCACGAATATCTACCAGGAGTGGATCACAAGGAAATCGTAAAACAAACAGTCATTTGAGAGAACGCTCACAAATACAATCAGTGGCTTCAGAGAGTTTCAGCGTCAAAGTTTACAACAGTTACACCCAAATTCTTTTGACGAGGATGATTACAGTGAATTTGATACAACTGTGAAAATTTTTGAATCAATGGAGCCTTGGAGTGACAATGATTTTTATTGGGCATGCATTTATGCATTTAAAGAAGAAAGATTTTGGCGCAAGTACTTCATTGGTAGAGCTGAGAAAACCATCGAAGAGAAGTTGAAATTTTTACAAGCTCTTACTGTATATACCAAAGATGGTGAATTTGTAGGAAAGCGGTTAGTCTCCAAATTTTGGGAGTCCAAATGCAAGCAGTTTTTCTTTTGGTAGTCCATCTTCCGGTGGTAATGGTACTTGGGGTAAACTTCTGGTGGACAATGGGGTCCAGGATTTCAGCAATGGGAAACACCACCAAACGTACCACAATGGGGTTCACCTCCACATGGTCCGCAATAGGATACATCTCCAAACGGTCCACATGGAGAACACACCAAAACCTGCACCAATGGAGTGCTTTGCCAAATGTTCCACAATGGGGTGTACCTCCAAATGGTCAACAATGGAGTTCATCACCAAATAATCAACAATGGGGACCATATCTAATGCTCCACAATGGGGTTCCTCTCCAACGGCTCAACAGTGGGGTTCATCACAAAATGTTCCACAATATATCCCTCCAACAAATGTTCAACGTGGATTCTCATTGGAAACACAAGTTGACAATACAACAAATGCTCACCAACAAGTTTCACATGAAGAAGAAATTCCTTCTACTCAAAACGCTGTCAGATGAGTATCACCAGAATTTGGTTTCACGAATTACTCTTCTACGGGTAGAGCATCACGACCTAGAAGACGAGGAGGATTATTTAACATTTGGGGATCTGAACGGGGATCAAATTTAAATGAAATTCATCAAAGTGATTCAGCATCTGAAAACTAGTTTAATATAGCTTGTACTTTGTTAATGTTGTTATACTTTGTTTCAGTATTGTATTTGTGTAATTTCCATTTTGTACTATGTATTTTTGATTAATGATATTTCTCATCAGTTTTATTTATCTTTTATTTTTTATTAAAAAATTTCAGGCTTTTCGTATATGTCAGTTACGGTCACAAAGTGCCCACAATCTAAATCACGACGAGAGAATTGAGCTATGGAATTTAGAAAATGAGCAGTTTGAAAAGTTAATAATCCAACCATCATTGAGTTATTATAATCTCTATTTTGAAAGAGGACCAGTTCAAACAGATGGTGGTTTACGATGGAGAAATATTTGGCGTCAATTACAAGAGGATAGTGCTGTCTGTCTTCAGTCACTACGAATGTTTATTTATTGTTTTAGATCATTATGCGAAAAATTGGAAACGATATATGGTTTACAGCCAGCATTGAAGAGAGTGTGGCTATGTTTCTACGAATATGTGGACACAATGAAGTTAAAAGAGATGTGGGATTACGATTTGGACGAACGCAAGAGACAGTAGATAGAAATTTTTTTGAAGTCCTTAGAGCAACAAAGTTGCTTCCTTGTGATTACATCAAAACTCCAACAAGGCAAAAGACACATCGAATTCCGGAAAGACTTCAAATGACCCGAAAATATTGGTCATATTTTAGTGGATTTATTGGAGTTATGGATGGAGTTTATGTATGCGTTAAAGTGAAACCTCAACTACAATGAATGTATTGGGATCGACACGATAATACATCGTTTAATATCATGACAATATGTGATCTCATTATGTTGTTTACATATGTTTGGAATGGAGCACCATGATCATGTCACGACACAACAGTTCTCACGATGGTGTAAGACAATGATTCTGAATTTCCTTTTCTTCCGAGAGATAAATATTATTTAGTTGATTCTGGGTATCAAAATAAACAAGGTTTTTTGGCTCCATATAGATCTTCTCGGAATGGGGTTAGTAGGTAACATATGTCACAGTTCAACAATGGTCCACCTCCTAAGAATAAACATGAATTATTTAATCGATGTCATGCGTCTCTACGGTCTGTTATTGAAAGAACATTTGGACTTTGGAAGAAAAAATGGAGGATCCTTTGTGATTTTCCAAAATATATTATTCATGTTCAAAAAAGAGTGGTGATGGCTACAATGGAACTACATAATTTTATCAGAATTTCAAATTATTTTAACGAGGATTTTGTTGAAGAAATGGGGCATCCAAATATCAACAACTTAGATTCTGAAAATGATTTAGGAGATGTTGAGGCAGCGGACATAGTTGATGGAGATTCTATGACAAACATTAGAGAATATATTGCAGATATGTTATGGGTTCATCGAAATACTTTTCATTGATTATTTTAGTTTTATTTTTGTGTTGTGTTTTACTTTATTTGTGTTTAATGTTTTATAAATTATTGTTATTTTTCAATTTTTAGTTTTTAAATTTATGATCTGCATTTTTTTTATCTGCTTTTACCATTCAACAATTTTTGATCTACTTTTGTTCTGTTTGATCTGTCTAATCTGCCTAATCTGCACTTATTCCACTTATTCTGCATGATTTGTCCGATCTGTTCCGCTTGAACTGCTTTTACCATTCGAAGCCTTAGTCTTATAAAACCCTCAAGTAAAGAGTCTAGATCCAATATTGTCGATAATATCCATTGAATTTGTGGTTAGCAAATGAACAACCGTTGACAAAAGCATCCCATATAGTCCATATTTTAATTTATACTCTTACATGCACAGCTTTTGTTTATAAGAACCTACAGGAAAACCAACAACGATTCCGTGCAAGGCTCGATGGGATTTAATCAAGTGTTTAATAACAATTACCAAAAGAGAGACAAGCAACATCAAAACGAAGAACTTACTAATCAAACAACAAAGAGAAATGAATCACTAAACTACAACATTATTGAGAATCATTTTCACTTCCTAATTAAGAGCCTCCACATTAACTTTGGTCATATCAGCTCCGAGCTGAGCCAGTTCCAAATGCAAATTACGGAGTGCATCTTTGAGATTCTTCATCCTCTGCACCAACAATCTATTCTCCTCCTTATGCACTTCCGTTGCCCAGACTTTCCTCACAGTACATTCGTCTAATCCAAAACAGTAAGCTCCTGTCTCTGTCCTCATGAGGGATGCAACATCAATACCACTTACCATATTCTTTATTCTCTTTACTTGCGAGTCGTCATGTTGGTCCATATCATCCACCGCACGCTTGCCACGCAGACCAAGCTTTAGACTAGTACTTTGTGTTTCAGGCTTCTCAACATCAATAACTTGTAAACTCGAACCAGTCTTGTTCTTACCCATATTCTCTTTGACTAAACTCTTCATAGCAAGAGCCTGAGACCTAGACTCTGATTAACCAAAACCAGCCTTGTCCTGCTGTCTTTGAAAGGTGGATATCTTCAAATTGAGCTAGCTATCCTCTTCTTGCGGATAGTTCACGGCAACAGCCTTGTTCTGAGAACGGCCAACTTCCTTCTCTTCTTCTCTCGACTCGACTTCAGCACCAGAGTCGTCTTCGCTGGTATCTCCGGAATTAGAGTTGTATTCGCTCCACTCACTTTAAGTGTCAGGCATTGGAACATGCTCGTCTATCATCACCATCTCGGATCCAGATTCAAAAGTAAAAGAAGACAAAACGTTTTGGCTCTGGCCTCTCTAGTTTATACAACTAAGTCATTGCGTTAATATATTTAGTAAATCTCAATATTCATCTCTCACTCTTTCTTCGTATTCCATTAAATTATGTTCCCCTTGACTCTTGGTGAATCGTGATGCAACGGATCTTCTTCTAATGTTACATCAAGCATTCGATGATGTAATAGACGTTATTTACTTTAGGTACGATAATGTTTATTGCTTTACGTTATACCAAAGTTCATGTTCTTCCTTAAGAAGATGTGCATAGGATTTAGAAGCAAAATGAGACAGATTAACAAAGTTCTCTTAGTTTGCGAAGTGACTGAAATTAAGGAGAACAAAACAACCATGGAAGGAAGCAAATCTTATGATCAGAGCACTGAAACAGAGGATTTACTAGAGTAATAAAACCAAGTGATCGTTTGTTACAACACCACTTGACACAACACTGAGTCTGTTTTAAAATGTTAAGAAAACAGTTTGCATCCTCTGCCCAAAACGAACCATCTCTATTTCTACAATGTTAGAACCAAAAGATTACCAAATGAAATGACCCAACTTACAAAATATTTATCCAAAGGGTGATGGGTCATAACTTGAAGCTGATATGCAGTGGACACATCAATCACAATTAACCCTGCATAACTAAAAAAAACTACCTCAAACTGATTCAGAATGCTATTGCGACTTTACCTCCCTTGTTACACCTTCCTTGCTAATCTTTTTCTTGATCCTGGGAGATGACCTGTCAGCTCTCTCTTTGGTTCCCTGTAACTTTGCCATGCTTCTTCCGGTTTCACCATTCACATAGTAAGTGACCTTTCTTCCACCAGAGGAACCTTTATCGGCTTCTCCTCTCACTCTCCTCTTTTTAAGAGAGCTACCAGAAGCAGACGAATCAGTAGTAGTGCTCTTCCTTTTACCATTCTTCTTTCCTCTTTTTGCGGTTGCTTTTGCCTCCTCGCGTTCTTTCTTTACCTTCTCATAAGCTTGTTGAACCACACAAGCAGCATGAGCCGCACTACCGGTTCTGGAGAATGTCCACTTGGAGTTGTTGAATAAATCTGAAGTAGTACTGTGGTTTGCAGCTGACTTTGGATCCAAGTTTCGCTTTAGATGGCTGAGAGTACTCCAACGGTTAGACATACCCGGTTTAGGTACTTCTACTGCTGAAAACGACTGTAGACAGTTGGGACACAGAATGTTACAGTTAACGTATGTTCTAAGATACTCGTACTGGAGCATGCATCTCCTGCAGACTGTCCAGAAAGTACTCGACTTTGATTGCTCTGACGAGCCAGATGCAGTAAACGAGCTTGGTGTTGTTGTTTGATGATCACTCCCTCCTGGTTTCTGTGTATTACCAACTGGCTTTTGCGGATTGCTCTTCTGTGTCGGCGGAGGATAGTTCTTCTGTGTAGGCGGCTTGCTTTTCTGAGTCGGCGGAGGATTGTTTTTCTGAGTCGGCGGTGGCCTCATATTTGAAGTAAAACTAGGCTTGGCGAAATTGCAGAAACCGCTATTAGAAGACGAGACAGAAACCTTCTGATACATTGTGTGCATACTCTTCCTACGATCATATGCTGCTCTCTTCTCCTTATCTGACAAGAACTTCCAAGCTTCAGAGACATGCTTGAATGCTCCTTCAGCTCCAACAGAGCTGTTTTTATCAGGATGAAGCATCAAAGCAAGCTTCCTATACTTTCTCTTCAACGTTTCAGTATCATCTCGCGGACTTGCGTTGAGTATCCCGTACCAGTTAAAATCCTCGTTGACTTTGTTTTCCGCAGCGATATACACATCTAAAGTAGCCAACATCTGAGAAACACCTTCCATCTCCGGATACAGACTTTGAGCTTTCAAAGCAAACTTCTTCGCCCCAGCAATGTCTTTCATCTTGAACTTCGTCTCTGCAATCTCTTTTGCCCTTGCCGCCTCGTCCCTGTTGCACTCCATCCCTGAAGTGACTCTGTATCATTCAATATCTCCAAGCCCCTAAAATTGCCCAAGAAGAAGAAGTTATGCTTATTGCTTCAAAGATGACTCCTTTCCTGTCTACAAAGAAAGGAAAAAGAGGCATCAACATATAGATAAACGCATCAAAAATGTTAGTTTTAGTATAGACTAAGAGTCATTAGACTAAGCAAATACTAACACATTGTGAATGGTTTAGTATAATCATCATTTACAACACAAACCGCCTTAGCTACATTGCAAAATGATGACTACTTGCAAACCATATATTCACATACAAATGCACAAAACATGTAAACCAATCAAACAAACAAGAGACAGATACCAAACTAAAACATAAAACTACAAGAGAACAGATAAACCCTTTGCAAACCAGAAGAGAAACTACAAGAAACTCTTAAACAAAGCTACGAACTTTATTTAAACCCAAATACATCTAAGCGAAATGGAATCAATAGAACAGTGAATAAACCCTAGAAACCTCAATCTCTAAGAAAACACATCTGATTCCAAACATCTAATTCGATCAACATAGAGACAAATGTCGAAACAGAAAAATTAAAAGGGTATTTTTTTGGGAATCGTATCGAGAAATGGGGAGTGGAAGGTAACGAAGAGAGGACCTGAAAGGAAAAGATCGAAAAGTTGTGAAGCAGATTGCAAAGTTGGTTCTTTTGAGGTCTAAACAAAGAGATGGAGAGAAAACGCTAGAATCATAATACCAGTTGCGTTTCTGAGATTTTTTTTCCTGTAGTGGCCAGCTTTTTTATTACATGTGTGTTAAAATGATTTTTGGATACGACCCTCCAATTAGATACGTTGTTACAGAAGTGACCCGAATCTTAGGGATTTGACCATTTATGATTCCATTTTATTTATTTTTTGTTGGTTTCTGTTAGAATTTTGAAGTCATGAAGGCCATTGGAAAGGTGTTCTAAAGCTTTTGTGTTTTGTTTTTTTTTCCAATTAGGAAGGATTTATGTAGGAGTAATGTTAGAAAAGTCTAATTTGGATTAAGTTAATCGATCTAGGGTTTAATTCGGATTAAAGTAAATCGATCCACGTAGATTAGCTGAATTGAATAATATGAAATTAATTTCAGTTTTAATACCGTTATAAAAGTCTTTTTCTATTTATGATTCCATTTTTTTTTGTTAGAATGTTGAAGTCATGAAAACCATTAGAAGAGTGTTCTAAAGCTTTTTTGTTTTGTTTTTGTTATTTTTCCAATTAAGAAAGATTTATGTAGGAGTAATGTTAGGAAAGTTTAATTTGGATTAACTGAATCGATCTAGTGTTTAGTTCGGATTAAAGTAAATCAATCCACGTAGATTAGCCGAATTGAATAATGTAATTCGGAAATTGATTTCAGTTTTAACACTGGTATAAATGTTTTTTTCTATATTTGAAAAGTGGAAACAAGATCAAATAAAATTTTAAACAAAATAGTAAAATTTGACTATAAATTTTGTTCTCATAATTATTTATCTTTTTCGATCTCATAGTTAAAATTTAAAAGTAAAAAATATAAATCTTGGAATTTTTCTTTGAATTGAGAAGTATCTATAAATAAAGTTTAATCGAGTTGAGGAAATTGATCCACAACAACATATTGAATCAAATATTTTGATTCGGCATCTAATTTCATGTCATATTGTTATAAATATTTTAGTTATTTTAATACTAAGTAAAAATAAAATTGAAACGAAAAACTTAATTATACCTTTTTATTTATTTTATGTTCAAATACAAAAACTAAGTCCAACTCGAGCTGAAACTAAGTCCAAATCACATAAAAATACAAAACAAAGTCACTACTATTTTGTCTTTTGACATTTTAGTTTAAATTCAATAGTAATCAAGAATGTTCAGAAAGTTTTTAATTAAAAACTATCCGCCGATAAAATTATTTGGATTTAGCAAATCAATCGTATAAAAACCAAACCGAATAATCCAATTTGATCATGGATTAAAGTTTAGCACCGTTAGAACGATTTTATTTATTTATATATCCTAAAAATCTGAAACTAGATCCAAATCAAACATAAAATAAAATAAAATCATTATTTAAATATATAATTTTTAGTTTGGTAAAATAATAATAAAAATTGGATCATTGTTTAATGCCCGATAAATAGGAAAGAGACATGTCTTATTCCCCGTAGACAATCTCCTACTCTCCTCTAGATCTATTCCACAAAAGCACAAGATCCAAATCAAACTGAAACTAAGTCTAAATCATACGGAAAAAAAATAACTACTATTTTTGTCTTTTGATATTTTAATTTGAATTAAGAAGTAATTAAGAATGTATGGTATATGTTTTTGTTTTAATTAAAAATTATCCACCAATAAAGTTAGTTTCAATTTATTGAATCAATCATAAAAATTCCAAATCGAATAATCTAATATGGTCATTAATTTCAGTTTTTGCACAGTCCGAAGGTTGTATTTATTTACATATCCAAAAAGTCGAAACTAGATCCAAATTAAAAAGGAAAGAAATAAAAGAAAAAATAAATTATAATTTAAATATGTAAATTTTTATTTAGATAAAATAATAATAAAAAGAAAATCGAATCATGGTTTGATGTCCAAACAAAAAGAAGAGAAACACGCTTCACTCCCTCAATGGACAATCTCCTACTCCTGCTCTAAATCTATTTCACAAGAGCACAAGATTCAAATCAAACTGAAACTAAGTCCAAACACACGAAAAACAAAGTAACTACTATTTTTATCTTTTGACCTTTTAATTTGATTCAGAATTAATAAAGTGTTCGAAAAGTTATACGTTATTTTTAACAAAAAATTATCCACCACTAAAATTAATTTGGATTTAGCGAATCAATCGTAAACAAACCAAATCGAATAATATAATTTGATCATTGATTTTGGTTTTAGCACCATTAGAAATATTTTATTTATTTACACATCCGAAAAAACAGAAACTGTATCGAATCAAACATAAAAAGAAAAAAAATTGAACATTTTTAGTTATTATTCAAATATGTAAATTTTTTATTTTGATAATGTACTAATAAAACAAAATTGAAGCATGGTTTGACCCCCAAGAAAAATGAGAGAGACACGTTTCATTCCCCCTATGGATAATCTCTTAATCCCACTCTAGATCTATTCGAACAGAGGACAAAATATATGGTGACACCAAAGGTCACTCTCTCCCATCTCCCAGTAAGTCCAAATCACACAAAAAAAAAAACAAAATAACTATTATTCTTTTTTCTTTTCACCTGTTAGTTTAAATTTAATAGTAATCAATATTGTTCAAATTTTTTTTTTAATTAAAAGTTATCCACCAATAAAGTTATTTAGATTTAGTGAATCAATCGTATACAAACCATATCGAATAATCCAATTTGATCATATATTAAAGTTTAGCACCGTTAGAAAGATTTTATTTATATATCTTATATATAATTGTCCAACATTCTCTCTCCATAGAGAGAGCCACATCTATGTATTTTTAAGGCGACACATGTCCTCGCGAAATAAAAAAATGCATTCAGCCAATTGAGTTCGTTTGTTTGAAATAGACAAGCCCACAATATATCTCAATATAATAAATAATTAGGTATAGACTGGCCCATAATTTTAGGCTGTCCCATAGATGCTCAAATGGTGCGACTCGCTTCGGATTAATGAGAAATACAAATTAAGACCAAAATAAAAAATGTGAAGAATAAACTCAAATAAATGAGGAAAAATATAATCATAATAAGATCAACATATTCATAATAAAAAATTCAGATTAACAACCAAAAGAAATATATAAATAGAAAGAACATAGCAAAACATAAGTCGACAAAATATTTTCACACCTTCTTTAAAAGTCTGGAAAAAATACAATTATATAAAGATCAGCAGATTATATATGCATAATAAACACTCCAGATTAACAATTAAAAAAAAAGAACCAAATCAAATTGTTCAAAAAAAAAAAAACTAACATGAGAAGAAAGAACACATAAAATAATAAAGGTCGACAAAATATGTTCACATCTTCCTTAAAAGTCCAGGAAAAAGAACTTGAATATAATCCTAACGAAATTCCCCAACAATGGAAAATTATAAAAATAATAAAAAACTTTATAAAATCTCTGAAGCTCAAAGATATAAAATAGACCTGAAAATAAACCCAAAAAAACAATTGCAAAATAAATTCAATTATTATTAATAAATTATTAAAACACAAAATTTACACACAAACATCAACTTTGTGTCGATTTTAAGAGAAAGTTAAAGCATGTTCCTATATATTACAACCCGGTAAAATTTACAATAGATCAATAGCACAATAAATAGAATTCAGTGGGTAAAAAAATAAATATTTTTAAAATTGCTAAACTTCACAATAAAGTGCAACTATTCAAAAAATAAAAAACAATTAAAAAAAATAACATTCAAAATAATAATAACAAAACCGCGATCAATACTTAAAATTAAACGAAAACACATTGTTAAAATACATAACATCTACAAAATATAAAAATATCAAACAGACCCAGTGCATGCGTGGGGTTTAGCAGCTCATCTAGTATATTCTAAAAAGCTGAAACTAGATTCAAATCAAACAAAAAGATTATTGTTTATATATATAATTTTTTAGTTTAATAAAGTAATAGAAAAAAATTGGATCATTGTTTGATGCCCGAAAAATAGGAAAGAGACATGCATTATTCCCGTGGAAAATCTCCGATTCCCCTCTCTATCTATCCACAAAAGTAAAAGATCTAAATCAAACTAAAACTAGGCATAAATCACACAAAAAAACAAAGTAACTACTATTTTTGTCTTTTGATATTTTAATTTGAATTCAGAGGTAATTAAGAATGTTCAGAAATTTATATGTTATTATTTTAATTAAAAATTACCCAATAAAGTTAGTTTCGATTTCGTGAATCAATCGTGAACAATCCAAATCGAATAATATAATATGGTCATTAATTTCAGTTTTAGCACCGTTCGAAAGATTTTATTTATTTACATATCCGAAAAAGTAGAAACTTGATCTGAATCATTTATAAAAGGAAAATATTAAAAAGAATAATTTTAAAGTATTATTTAAATATGTAATTTTTTTATTTTGATAAAGTAATAATAAAAACAAAATCGAATCATGGTTTGATGCCCGACAAAAAGAAGAGAGACATGCTTCACTCCCTCAAAGGACAATATCCTACTCCTGTTTTAGATTTGTTCCACAAGAGCACAATGTTCAAATCAAACTGAAACTATGTCCAAATCACACACAAAAAAACAAAATAACTACTATTTTGACCTTTTAATTTGAATTCAGAATTAATAAAGTGGTCAGAAATTTATATGTTATTTTTAACTAAAAATTATTCACCAATAAAATTGGTTTTGATTTAGCGAATCAATAGTAAATAAATCAAATTGAATGATATAATTTGATCATTGATTTTGGTTTTAGCACCATTTGAAATGTTTTATTTATTTACATATCCAGATAAGCATAAACTGCATCCAAATCAAACAGAAAAAAGAAACCAATTTGAACATTTTTAATTAATATTTAAATATGTAATTTTTTAATTTTGATAATGTACTAATAAAAATAAAGTTCTCTTAATCCCACTCTCAATCTGTTCCAAAAGAGCACAAGGTACATGGTAACACCCCTTCCCCACCCTCATATGATCCAACAAAAATGTCCTAAACAATTGGTGCTAGAAGGATGAGACAGACAAATGTCTCTTACCAGAACTATAAAAAGAGCAGAGGCTATAGAAAACGTACAGAAACTTCAGCTGGAAACAGAACCGAACGCCAAGTAGGAAGAAGCTATACGGTGCAGAGAGTTCCAACCGTACTCTTATCTCCTCTCCGGCTTGTTCTAGAACACTTTATACAGTTATCTCTACCATCTTGCAGAATAACCAAACTAAACCCTCATAAATCTCTGAAGTCAACCCTACTCTCAGTCAATCAATGTACTTACTTAGGCATTAGAGAGTCTTCAAGAGGAAAATTCACATATGATTTCTCCTGGGAGGCTCTGATAGCTTACCTTGGCTACATGTGCAGATGAGGGTTATTAACATGGTTTGACGCCCGTGAAAAAGGAGAGAGAGACATGCCTCACTTCTCCAGTGGACAATTTCGTAGTCAATATCTAGATTTATTCCTTAACAACACAAGGTATATGGCCACATCAAAGGTGACACACACACACACACACCCCTCCCCCTATAATATGATCCAAAAAAGTGTCAAAAAGAATTGGTGTTAGAAAGACAAGTGTCTACTACAGAAAAGCATTAAAATGTACATAGACTTCAGCTGGGACCAGAAATAAGCGCGAACGGCAAGAAGCTACACAATAACCACACATAATTAGTTTAATGAGGAACAACCGACCAGCCTTTGCATTATATGTTCCTCGAAAGGAGAATAAGTGAGGGAGGGCACACCATCAAGAGCACACAAAGAATTTTGAATACTCAGTATGGGAGAGTTGGTGGCCGAGTCCCAAAGGAGATGACCCATACCTAAAGATGCCCTAGTGGCTAGTAAACTCTCATAAGAGATTTCCAAAGATCTCCCATGCGAACAGACTAACTAAAGGCTTGTGTGGCCTGTTTTCTTAGATCGCAAAATAATCCTGTGGACACCCAAACAAGCTCTTAACACACTGGTGACCAGCAGAATAACTTCATTGAGCTTTATGTGGGGGTGTGCGTGATAGAGGAAGAGCATTCCTAGGAGTCATGAGTAGCATGTTACGAGGGAGAAGGGAGTTTCCTCATGTACGGTTTGCTACAGGAAGGGCCATCATTGTATCGCAGCTGGTGTGTGCCAACTGTTGGATACTTGAACGTTTTCTAGAGGCATTTCCCTAACCCTGTTATGTTTGAACAATTGTTCAGTTATACGTTCGTGAAAAAAGTTAGTCCCTACAGAAAAATCTGATGGTGACTCCCAAAGGAGATCGCCATGTCTTACAGGTGCCCTAGAGGATAATAAGCTCACATAACATCTTACCTAGAAGTTCTTATACAGGTAAACCAACTAATGGCTTAGGAGGCATATTGTTTTCTCAGGTGGGAGCATGATCATACAAATGCTCGATGAGCTCTCAATGCACGCTGGTGAGTGACATCATGAGGTTTTGAAAATTATATGGGGTGCACACGTTAGAGGGAAAATAGTATGCATGATAAATGAAATCAATAATGCCTCCTAAATCAGAGCTGGATATTGGGCCTTACGGATCTAAAATTTGAAATAATAATGAACCTTTGGTTTTGGGCCAAAGAATCCAAAGTTTAGACCATGTGGTTCTAGGCTGTCATTTTTCGATAGCAAAACCTCACTGTCAGATAAGAGACGAACTACAAATTAAATAGTTAGAAGGAGAGGTGCCACACTATTCAATCTTAAACTTGTGTGAATAATCCGATCTGACAAGATTGGAATGACTGAACCAGATACATTAATTACAGCTAAGTGATCAAAAACGAAGTAAGCATTACAGCCGGGTTTCTAATATCAAAGGGAATCAGCCATGTCCTTATTTCATTCCATGAGATATGCTACTCTTTAACACTTGTGATTTTTCCATCATTCTAGAACTGAAATAAGTTCAATCTCATGACCATACATCTTATAATGAACATATCAGTCATTAAATGTGTTACGTTTGTATGTGATATGTGAAAGCGGTAACCCACTGAACTAGAGAACAGCAAAAGAATAGAGGATTCCATGCCACATTTAATCTGCTCCTTCCAGTTTGTACGCTAAAGAATATCAAAGTTATGAGAAGGTTTATCGAGCAATTGATATATGCTACCAAGGAAAGTATGTGAAAAAGGAGTCAAACATAGTGCACATACCCATTTAACAGATCTGACATTCAATCTAAGACTATAAACCTGACACAGATTAGCCTTAAGAGTGAAAGGCTTTCCTGCCTTCACTTCAACGATAAAAAAATTCACATATCTTTACTCTTATTATAGTCTCAATCTTTTTTATACTCGCTATAATTTTTTCTTGAAGGTTCACTTTCTAATAAATTATATTGGTCATCTTACTTTTAGTATTATTTCGTTTTTATCTTAAAATTCATTAGTTAAAAGTTCAAATGTGAATCTTCCTTCTTTTGGACATAAATGTGCAACCTAAACACATATTTTTTTATTATTTTACAAGTTTTTATAACAGTTACGATGTTAATTTGTGATTTTTTCAAAATTTTTTTTTTAATTTTGACATTTTAAAATCATAAAAATGAAAAACTAAAAGAAAAATATTTGAGAATTGTATTTTTCAAATTCAAATGATGTTAACTTGTTAAGTTCACAGATAATTTGTTTTATTTTTAAATGGAAAGAAAATATAAACATAAGCAATTTACATATAAAATGTATCATCTTTCCTTTTCATTTTCTGTATAGAAGCTTTAATATCGCAGAGTAGAGGAGCAGAAATCGAGAAGAGGATAACTGGTGTTAAGGTCAGGCGGGCAAGCCCATCCGTTTCCCATCTCCTGTTTGTGGATGACAATTTGTTTTTTTGCAAAGCAGACATTAATCAATGCAAGGAGTTAATAAAGATCATCGATCTATATGGACGAGCTTCAGAACAAGAACTAAATAAAGAGAAATCGTATGTACTTTATAACACCCTGACCGTCCCAACCAGTGGGCCTTTATGTTCTCTCACTACGTCCATGGGCCGACCGACCCCTGTCCGACGGTCGATGCGTTAGCCGAGAGATTCCAAAGTCATGATATACTAATCCTGCAATCACCACTTGACCGTTCCCCATGTTTTAACCTCACTCACACAGTACCGCGAATGACTTCCCGGTAGGTCACCCATCATTTGATTACTCCAGTTCAAACACGTTTAACTTTGGAGTTTTCTCTGGATGTGCAATCGAAAAGGTAAGTGTACTTTGGTGACATATATAGTCAAATCAATTCTTTTAACCTCTCCACATAAGTTTCCATATACCAGAAATTGGGATGTTACAATTCACCCTCACTTAAGTACGCAA
>KE154054.1:11433-24221 GCA_000411075.1 Sisymbrium irio | reverse complement strand
AAAAATTTAGTAAATTTCTTAAATTTAAATGATGATATGGAAGAATACTATTGATTGTTAAAAAAAAAATTAATTCTATGTAAACACTCTCAATAACATTTAACCTCAACTTTTATATATTAATAGATGCTACATTTTTGACCATGTCACTTTTGTAAATGGAGAAAGCCACTTCCTAAATAATGTCTCAGGGATAAGTATACTTGCTCCGTAATACATCATTATACAATAAACAAACTCTTATTTAATTCACGGTCTCAAGAAAACTACGGCACAAGGTGCAATGGCGGATTCTCCGAATCTCATGTTAAAAGCGAGAGACATTCTCGCGATTCCAAGCCACGAAGGGTTAGAGAACTTTCTCCATCAACTCTCCACACAGCTTCACGAAACCACCGAATATCAAATGGCGCTTGCTCTCTTCAACTTCTGCGCTGCTCATTTCACCAACTGCTTAGCCCTAAAGCTTCTTCAAACGTATCAACGTTCTTCCAACGACGCCCTCAGATATCAGTCGATATACCTTCTCTCTGAGACCCTCGTCAAGTTAAAAACCCGCAGGTTTAAACTCTCTCCAGTAGCTCTTAACGATATCAAAGCTCTTCTGATCTCATGCTTGAAGATTCAAGAAACCATAGAACCCGAAATCAAGATCCTCAGAAAACTCGTGTCTTTGGTCACTTACGACGTTGTGGTGTTGTATAAAGCCGCATGGGACGAGCTGAGCAAGTGTATCGTCGAGCTCGTGAGTACCGAACCACTAAAGGCTTTCCACGTCTTCGTCGGTTTGCCTCCAGTTTACGGGAGATTCATCAACACTTGTGGGTTGATCATTATGGATAAAGCAAGTAGATTCTTGGTTAATCCTGAGCAAGATAGATTCCAAGAATGGAATGTAGGTTTACAAGCTATTGTTAAACTGGTGATTCAGATTTTGGTTACTGAGACGAGATTCGATGTGGTGAAGAATCATCTTACTATTCTTGTGAACTCAGTAAGGGTTTTGATAGAGAAAGGCATGGAACAGTTTCTGCTACGAGGGCTTGAAGATCTGGAAAGTTTCTTGTCTCGAGACATGTCTTTGTGTCGTTATAATAAAAGGCAATGTTTTTTTTTTTGTCCATGTTCATGTTCCAGATCAAAGATTTGGGAGCACACACCAAAGAGGCTGCGATCAAGATCAATCTTTTGCTCAATTCTACCCCATCTCCTGTACAACAAGAACAACCACAGGAAAAGCCACAAGATTCTGAACGTGAATGGTTTTATCGTTTGAAATATTTATCACCAACTGAGATCTTAAAAGTCTTTGAATCGTCTGTTGTTGAAGAGAGGTTCAGATATATGGCAATCAGACAGCTTAACGTTTTACTTTCTGATCACACTTCAAGGAAAGAGTTAACAGAGATTTCAGTGATGAAAGAACTTCAGCCATTGCTCATATCTTGCCTTTCTAGAGAAGGAGGAGTGTCGGAGAGCATGTTCAAAGTCCTTGGTGAGGTTGTGTACCACGTTGCGCGGGAGATGATGAACTCAGAACTTGAGATATGGTACGGTCTAGGCGACTACATTGCATCGAAATGTAAAACAGATTTTGAGAGAGCTGTTTATGTCTTCCAGTGCTTGGCAATTTGGCTTGAAGGTGACTTTGTGATTCCTATGATGGAGAGTCTTCTCCCAGAGATAAGCGCAAATCTAAACCCACCAAGAGATCTGTTGATAGATAATAGTTCTTGGGTTTTGGCGTTTGTGGGTGCTTTCTGTGCCATCATTCATTTGGAGAGTTACGCTAAATCCGTGAACGAGATTGTTGAAAAGATGGTAGATTCAGTGAAAGAGCTTGTGGAACATAATATGGAAGTTGGACTTGTGAGGAGGGCTTTCAGAGATGTGGAAAGGATAGTGAAGAAACAAAAGGATTGGTTCAGCAAGAACGAATACAAACTCATCAAGGGTCTGCTTCAGAGGCTCTACCTAATCAAAGGTATGAAAATGGAAACTAAGATGGTGTTGTGGAGAATCAACGGGTTTGTGGACAGAGAAATGACCAGATTGATTGGCATGTGGCCACTTAAGGGTTAGTCTAAAATGTATAGAAAGACGTTAATGTCTCGAGTTCCAAATTTAACTATCATTCTTGCACTCAATAAAAGATTCTCTCTCGAGTGTTCCTCTTTGGTTACGTAACATGTTCCTGTTTTTGTCTCTGTTTGATTATTGTTATTATTGTTTTGTACTTTTTCTTGATCATGAATTATGTTCCTGAGTTTGTCTCTGTTTGTACATTTCTCTTTGTAACTGTTTGGCCATCAGTCGAGAAGTACTGCAACGTGCTGACGTGGAACATGTTACATAATCAAAGAGGAACCCTGACGTGGTGGAGATCAAGAGGTTACTTTGCTGAGCTGGAATTTGCAACAAGATTCGTATACAAGATTCGTATCTTGGTTGGAGAGAGCTGCTAACGATAAACATGAAAAGGAAGACTTTCTTTATTCAAAGGATGAGAATAAGGAAAAGAATATCACAAAACCACTAAATAAAAAGAGTATTACAACTTTGAAACTCCTCACGTCGTTTTTCTACACAATGAGGACAACGTCTCTGTTTTCAGAGGTAAAATGACTTATAAAATAAACTATTGTATGTTTTGTTGTATAATTACAGCCAAATTATGCAGTGAGAACAATTAATGTTTTCCAGGAACAGACAAACAGATTAGCTTTCGCTGCCTTGTTTCACACGTTTCGTTTTAACAAGAACTAAGGAATGGAGCGGTTTCTTTTAGGTCATTTTTTCACTTTTCAGATGTGATGATTGCGACTAAGGTTTTTGACGGAAACATTAACGATGACTTGCTCAACGTTTTGGTCTCTAATTATTCAAGTAAAGAGGTAATACAAATTTCAGTGATGAAAGAACTTCAGCCATTGCTCATATCTTGCCTCTTGAGAGAAGAAGGAATCTCAGAGAGCATGTTCAAAGTCCTTGGTGAGGTTACGCGTGAGACGATGAACTCACAAGTCGAGATATGGTACGGTCTACGCAACTATATTGCATCGAAATGCAAAACAGATAGTTTGAGAGAGCGGTTTATAATATATGTCTTTCATCAGTGGTTAACAATTTGGCTTGACCCTCATTTTGTGGTTCCTATGATGGATAGTCTTCTCCCAAAGATAGGCTTAAGGGTAAACCCACCAAGGGAGCAGTTGATAGATATATATAATAGTTGCTGGTTTTTGGCTCCTTCTGTTCCATCACTCATTTGGTAAAGATCGAAACTACGCTGAATCCTTGGAGGAGATTGCTGATATGATGGTAGATTCAGTGAGGTAGCTTGTGGAACGAAATATGGAAGTTAGGCTTGTGAGGAGAGCTTACAGATATGGAAAGCATAGTGCAGAAGCAAGACGGTTGGTTTCGTAAGAACGAATACAAACTCAGCAAGGGTCTGCTTCGGAAGCTCTACTTAATCAAAGGCATGAAAATGGAAAGCAACATGGTGTTGTGGAGAATCAACGTGGTTGTGGACAGAGGAATGGGCCGATCTGGCTAAAGGGCTCCCAGACAATGAGATTGATTCTCCTGTGGCCGTTTAAGGGTTAGTCTAAATCTTATAGAAAGACGTACGTTAACATCCCGACTTTTGAATTTAATAATCATTTTTCTCATTCAATAAAAATATCTCTTGAGGGTTCCTCTTTGGTTATGTTCCTGTTGTTGTCTCTGTTTGATTATTGTTTTGTAATTTTTTCTTGATCATGTCATCATTAACTTGAGGGTTCCTCTTTGGTTATGTTCCTGAGTTTTTCTCTGTTTGTTCATTGCTTTGTAACTTTTTCTTGATCTCATCATGAACTTTTATAACAAATAGAAATGCACATTTAACTATGTTTTGCAGGTACAATCTTGTGACTGCGCTGCGTGTTTTTGGAATCCGTGTATTCATCAAAGGGACGACTCAGACGACTGAGTCATACACGAAATAGTTTGAGTTCATATATTTATTATCCAAAATGCTTAAATTACATTCAATATTGCCAAAATATTAAAGGAAAACATGTCTATAAGCCCAAAAACACTAAAGAATATGAGAATCTTGGAGTGTACCAAGAATCAATTTGAACCGGCTTGGATTGGTTTCGGTTTGGCTTTCCAATTTCAGTTATAAGTGGATTCTCTTATTCAGACGAAAAAAAAAAATACAGTAGACAATTTTCATTCTGAACACTCTCTCACTCTCTCTTTCTCGAGCAATTTTCATTCCGAACACTCTCTGTCTCGAGCAATTTTATGCGGGGAATATGTTACGATCCCTCTTTCTTTATGTTCTTTATGCTTGTGCAACATGTTACGATTCTTAAGCTGTGCTCTTTGATAGTGCAATAAAGTATTTGGTGAATCGAGGTACTGACTCCGAGTTTAGTGAGAAACGTAAGCTTTTGGGATTATTTGGTTTTCGTTGATTAAAGTTTTGCGTCATGTCTAGAAGATGGGTTCAGTTACAAATATAACAATTGCTCATATGTTTGGGATGGTTGCTGCTGATAGTTTGGTTATAAGACGGATACAAGCTCGGTTATTACCTGCCGTTAATGCTGTATTTGAAATCAAATTCACTCTAAGGGTCATGGTCTCAGTCTTTAGCTTGCTAATAGGAGAAAATTTGGAACCTGATAGTGTTTGATCATTTCCTACAGTGCACATGTTGTTTCCTGAATGTAGTTAAGGCCAATGTTTTGTTGTGGTTGTTGCATTTGTGACTCAAATATGGTCATTACACACAGTTTTTTAAATGTGATCACTTAGTTCTTCTCATTTCATATAAGAACTTTTGCAAGTTTTCTTTATATTGCCTGCTTTTACTCTCTTTTTCCTTTCTTGCTCTGTGTACGGTTGCTTCCCAACTATGATCAAAATCCATGTTTAACATTCAAAGTCTGGCTGTGTTTATTTCCATGTCATTTTGTTCTTGCAAAGCTTGCTTTTCATTAATTGTTGTACTTTTGCTCTGCTTCACGGCTGCTTTCGACACGCCATTTCGTTTTACAATATGAATACTAAGACTTGGTCGATCTTCAAACTTTTGCATAGGGTTAGTTGTCAGTGGCAGTGTTTTGCCAAGATAACTCATTGATGATTTATAATTTTTTGATTACCATGTCCAAAATATTAATTTCAAAGGTTGTATAAATCTTCATATGATGTGCATACATGTCCAGATAGACATCCAATTACTTAGTGAAGTTCTAAGGCAATAAATGTTAGACTTGCGGTGTGATAATTTACTCTAAGATTATTTGTAGTGCTAGATCTTAATTTTGCTTTTTCGTATGCAGTTCATAGCCATTTTCTTCCAAGTATCTGTTAGATTATGCTCTTGTTTCACTTGAGATTCCAACTGTATCTTGATAATTTTGTGTGTACATATCACAAAAAGATTGTTTCATGGTGCACACAGAGTTTTTGATTTAAACTTTACCTTTGAACAGGGAATATGAGCCACTAAGCCGTTTCAAAAGAGAATCCATAATGAATCTGAAAGACGATCCTGTTTCATGTACAATCATTAATGAGTTTTGCAGCCATTATTGTAAAGACAGTTTCATGGCTTCAGTACTGTTTTGCCTCGAAGGGGGAATAGGGACTATTATTCCAGCTACTTCAAACCCTGAAATCTTTACAAGACCCCCTTGGGAGCTGGATGGTATGTTAGGATTCACACATTTTGTTTATTTGTAATTGTATTTGATCTCGTGTTGACTCTTCTTTTTTGTTGTGACTCTTCGTTTTTGTTTCTCTCAGCTTTCTTTCCCCGGTGCTTTCTTCAAGATGAAATGCACGGTGCATGTATATTTCAGCATGACGATTTTCCTCAGGAGCTCAAACGAATGTCTAGCTTTTTCAAATGGACACCTGGTGAATATGAGTCACACTCTTTTAATGGCTCAAACGTGTTTGTCCAGCATTTGAAGTTTTCATACGAGACACATAAGAAGCATGCAGATGGATCCGAATGTTTGTGTGACCATGAGAATAACACAAAATCTGTCGCTGGCTGGAAATTGTCAAGGTATAGACATGCTGGATTTACGGTCTGTTGCTTGACATACAAGATTAAAGTGCTGTCCAAGCCCACACTCAAACGAAAGAAGGAAAAAAGAGAGAATTTTGAAAAAGAGATTACAAAGGAAGAAGAGCAACCTCCCAAGAAGGCAACGAAGAGAGAAATGCACAAGTTCATGTTTGTTATGTTTAAAAAAGTCTAGAATTGTAGAAACGGCTATGGATGAAATAACTTGCTGCTTTCATCTTTAGGGAATGGTGTTGGATGCAAATGACTTCTATACCGGTGAAACAGAGAAGAAGCTGGAGGAGGTACCTTTCTTCCTTAACCATTTTTAATGATTAGTGGATTTCTCGTCACTATTCGCTGATGGAACTCAATTCAGGGTCAAACAACAAATACTTTTGAAGACCTCAATTCCTCAATTTCCCCATATAGAATTGCAGATCCTAGACCTGGACTTAAAGTTGCTTACTGTTCTTATAGGCAATGGCATATGGTAAGTTAGTCTATTTGTGTTTGTGAGAGAAATTTTTAGTAGAAAAGTAACTAATAATCTCTTTGTTTACATTATTGCAGCCTGAGCTTTTAATGACAGATCTTTTAAGTGTAGCTGAGTCAAACACAAATAAGAACCTAGAAACTTGTGGACTGCTCGAGGGCTCACTGGTAATGGATTACAACTTTGCATGTTTTCTGTTTTTTTTTATGTTCTCATGTTATTTAGTTTTCTCCGTTTTTTTTTTTAGAAAAATGTAAAACAAGGTTCAGGCTATAGAATTTGTGATGATTTATTAGAAATACCGAGAGCAGAATATATACAAATACACGAGATCTTCTACATATTCTCTCTTATCAAACTAACTACATACAACAATATACATCTCTAAGATACGATATATACAAATAAGAATATCCTTGAGCATAATATATCTTGATATTCTCCAAATATCTTCGTAGAATATCTTCACCAACACTCCCCCTCGAATTAGAGCGTATGGATTACAAATGCCCAACTTGGACACAATAGACGTGAAATCCTTCTGGCCCAAACCTTTAGTGAACATGTCGGCTAACTGATCCTTATTATGAACCTTGCGAGTACGAATTATACCAGCCATAATAGAATCTCAAACATCATGACAGTCTATTTCCAAATGTTTTGTTCTTTCATGAAAGACAGGATTTGCAGCAATATGCAGAGCTGACTGATTATCACAATATAAATCCATATGTTCGAATTGACTGACTCCCAAATCTTGCAACACAGCTCGCAACCATTTCATCGAGTCACTGGCTGGAGTGTCTTTTTTGAAGAAAAGATAATCTTTTATGCTCTTCTCTATTCTGGTATACCAAACAATTTAAAAGACTGTAGGATTACAAAATTACCCTTAAGTAAATAATTGAGAAAACCAATTCAAATAAAAAATGTGGTAATAAACGGAAATGTAGACCTGGCCAAAACGTCTTGAAAATGACTCAAACAGCCCCGCGTAACGCGCGAGTCGAGCTTACTCTCCCTCTCTCTCCTCACTCTCACTCCTCACTCTCTCTCCTCAATCACTCTCGTCAAACTCAATCCGCTTCTCTCTCCTCTTCCTCTTCGCTCCTCTCTGGACAGAGGGACTCTCCTCAATTGACATGCATCGTCAGAGGTCGTTCAGCCGTCGTGCAGGACCAAAATCCGGGGTAATGTTCAACAGGAGTTTCTTCAGTTTGCTTAAATCGAGATTGAATTGGACAGGAATATGCTCATTATGGTCATTATGTTTTTGCCATGGTTTCTGGTTGAATCATATTGAATTGTAAGGAAATTAGAAGGAAATTGATGCCGATAAGTGCTTGAACACACCTGATGATGAATGATCGAGTTCATCCAAGGAAACTGACACAAATCAGTCTCGTTTTCCCATGGCCAAGAAGTAAAACAAGGAAGGTTTCTTATTTTCCCAGTACTTCAAGTGGTCATACTGAGCCTCTGCAGTCAGCCTATATAAACGCGGGTCCATTCCTGCCATATTCGGATTATTTCTAACCTTCTTCTCAAACCAATCCTCGAACTCCACTTCATTCAACGGCAGGGATCTCGTCGAAGTCATGGGCTCCCTATGTAAGAAAATTAAAGGACATTACATAAGATACATGTAATACATGGAAAGTTAAGTACACAATTTTTAAAACCGTTATCGGAAACGCTTCCGAGCAGTCTGTCTCGGGAAACACTTCCGAGCAGTCCGTTGACTGAGAGGCTTCCGAGCTCTCCGGAAACGCTTCCGAGCAGTCCATCAAGGTCAACGCTTCTGAGCTGTCCAGAAGGACCGGAGAGCCTGGAATTCGGAGGGGCTGGACCGGACAGCCTGGAATTCGGAGGGACTGGAACGGAGAGCCTGGAATTCGAAGGGACTGGACCAGAGAGTCTGATTCTTCTATATCTCGAGTTCGGGGGATTTTGAAATTCTACGGATTATATACATAAGTAAGACAAAAGCAGCAAGGATAAACAAAATACACAGAACGAAGGAGGCATTCATCTCGGATACAGAGAGAAGAGGTAAGAAACTAGGGTAAATGAAAAAGTGGAAGAGAGAAATGCAGAAACTAGATCAAATGAGTCCGATTAATAAAGGAAACCAAAGTCAAATAATTAAACTAATTAACTTAATATAATTAGCTTAATTGTTAAATCCCAATCGAAAACACGTTGTTCAAATATATGATTTAAAATATACTAGAACTTAACCCTTTTTGCGAGTTTATTTTTTTTTTGTCTTTTAGTGAAGGGTAAAATCGTATTTTCAGAACCATCTTCTTCTTTGACCTATTTTATCTTCTTCTTTTTTTGTCTTTTGTCTTCTTTTTAGTCGGCGGCAGCCATTCTTTTTTGTCTTCTCTTCTCAGATTGAGATCTAAATCAATGGCGAACGTGGGTAATGTATTTTCTTCTTCATGTTTATTTGTTGTATAATAGTTTTAGTAAGTTCTACCTCCTCAATTTTTTTTCTTGTGTCAAAGACAGAGAGAGACACGCAGAAGATGACAGAGGGAGACATGCAGCAAGTGAAAGGCAGTGGAGTGATTCGACAATCAATGGCGAACGTGGATCAGGTATCTTCTTCTTCATGTTTATTTGTTGTATAATAGTTTTAGTAAGTTTTACCTCCTCAAACTTTTTTCTTGTGTCAAAGACAGAGAGAGACACGCAGAAGATGATAGAGGGAGACATGCAGCAAGTGAAAGGCAGTGGAGAGATTCAACTAAACATCGATTGAGTCAGATTCAATTGAAGCTGCAGTTTGTGACTTGGAAGAGATTATCGTTAGAATTCAGTGGATAAAAGAGATGCTAAAAGGTGTGTGATCTTATTACATCTCTCTACTTAACATTTTTCTTGTGTATACATAACAAGATCTTTAGGGTTGGTACTTATAGACTAGTGTGTTTGCGTCTTTCACTTCTCTAACTGTATTTTGTTAAAAAAAGTTCAGGTTTAGGAGGCGAAACTGCTAGTGAAGTTTGTACAACACCTTTTCTTTACCTTTACCCACAACAAGCGACACCACAACCCGAGCACTCTCCACAACACCGTGAAGTATCTCCTTCAGCTCAGCAAGTTCTTCACACATTTTTGCCAGCTTAATATGAATCCTTGCAATTTCACTAACTCATTTACGTGGTTGCGAAGCTCATGATGTATTTTCTCCAGCTCCTCTTCGACACTGGAATCCGGGTTTGGAAAAGTGGAGGTCGTCGTCCTGGAAGTAATTGAGTCGAGTAAATAGATATAAATTGTTCATTTCTGCAGATAATTTGTAAACACATATATGAAATGGCTCACCACATGGGATTTGCAGGTGAAGTGGATTCTTGCAGCGTCGGTTGTGATTGGGTTAGAAAAGACTTTTCACATGATTATTTCACCATATGGGCATTTCTCCGAAATGTCATAGTCAGCATCGGCGATATCCCATCATCTGCATTCACCTCATTTTCTCCTTGTCCGAACGGTAGTTGGGGTCCAATGGATCCATTACGCAAGATCTATGAGTATACAGATAAACAATCGATTAAAAACTTGGAATCAAAATCGAAATTCAAATTGAAATTGAAATCGAAATCTATGTACCTTTGGAATTGAGGAGGAAGAGTCGAGAGAGAGAGAGAGACGAGTAGGAGAGTAAATGGACTCAAGTAATTGACTGTGAAAAGGGGAAAGGAAATTAGTTTGTTGATATTGTTTAAAAATGAAAAGGTTTGAAATCCAAAAAAAATTGGGGGGAAAAGGAAAAAGCTTTGAAATCCAAAAAAATGGGGGGAAAATAAAAAGAAAGGACAACGTCAATAAATGATTTTATTATGAATTGAAAAATCTGGCATGTGCGTCGTCTTTTCGGAATACCAACATGTGTGCGCTGCCAATTCTTTAGGCATAGTTTTACCCAAAAAATGGTTGTACCAAAAATGGCATTAGGTAGAGTTAGTTTTACTGTTGGTTATTTTCAGTTTAATTAGTTTTACGGGGACTTATGATTATTTTTTATAGTTTTACGTTTTACATAACTCTATTATACATTTATCCGCTATGTTTTATGTGTTAATATGTTTATAAACATAGTTTCGTAACATATTGCGATTGATGTGACCAAACTAACATTGTTAGTATAAAAACCTCACTTGTAAATTTGTAGACCAATAGTATGTATGATTTTATTTTGGTAAAAAATGAATTGATTAAGGTTATAACACATAAATTTGAATATGTTAAGATAATGCATGATTGTTACGACTTGGTAACACATAAATTTGAATCGATTAAGATAATTCATTAAGTTATTTAAGTATTACATAGTTATCTAATTGTATTAATTTATAGACAGCCCCAAAAGAGTGGGCCTCAAAGGGGCCATTCATATTTTATCTGGTCTGGACTTTCAATCAAGCCCAATGTAAATATTTTATTTTGTTTTCACGAATTATCATAGTTTTAAGAATTATCCTAGTTTTACGAATTATCATAGTTTTACGAATAATATTAGTTTTACGATGTCATAGTGTTACAAATTATATTAATTTCACGATTTATAATAATTTTACTAATTATATTACTTTTACCAAATTTAATGATAATATTAATAAATTCGTCTTAAACATTCAAATACATAAAACAAAAAACTAAAACCAAATAATGTGTAATCCAAACCAACTGGTTTACTAATCAGAAAACCCTAATCTAGAAAATCTCCCCTCCGGTATGCCAATACTCCCGCAGAAAATGGCAATCTCTCTCTTCCAGAAATAGGTGTCGCACAATCTGTCAACGTCCTTTGATGACTCCCATTGATTCTACCTTTTCCTGCCACACCCGGTTCTCCACTGGCCACCCCTTCTCAATGATGGTGGAATACTCTTCTCTGAGTGATAGGATGGATTGTCGAGTGAAGTACTCAGAGAGAGTATCCTTTTTGTAGAAGACCTTCATCACCATAGCAAAGGTGTATTGGGCAAGGGGTTCAGCTTGACCAACCGCATGCGCCATGAATCTTACTCCCTCTGTGAAATTCCCAAAGCGGAAGAAGCTTTGAAGACCCTTTATATATATGGCATTTTGAATTTTGGATTGTTGTGCATAAAACATCTCCTCATGAACCGAAACTTATGAGTATAAAAATGTTCCTCGTAATAACTCGGCTCAGGGAGATTGAAACAATCCACAACTTTATACACGGCGGCGTCTTCACAAATCTCTTTCATAGCCTTGTATGTGGTTCGGAGGTTGAAGAGATCTTGAACAGAATTCCCGCAACATATGTTGCGAATTTGATGACAATTTCAGAAGGCAACTCAAAGAGGGACATTTTTTGAACAGAATTTTCGAAGAGATAAGAGAAGATTTTAGAAGAAGAGAAGATATTTTTTGAGAAGGAGGAGAAATAGTTCAGAAGGATGAAGTTAATATAATGTAAATTTATTTTTATCAGAGGAGGAATTCGAAGATTATGTTGGTTCGTGAAAAGAGGAAATGTTTTACCAAAAAAAAACTTAATGATGGAGGAGTGTTGGTTGATTTGATTTACGTCGAGAACTTAATGAAGTACTCTGAATACTCTTATACTCTTTTTTTTTCTACACTCCTCATCATCACACCTACGCCTCTATAAGTCCAACAAATTATCAATCAAAATGAATTTAGGGTATTTATACCTGAGTTTGAAATTGAGTCTCTATTTATTTAACCGTGTCAAAGTTTGTCAAAATACTAATAAACTATGTCAGTGTTGTTTTCCAGTGTTACTAAATTATGCTAATAGTTTTACTAGTTTTCCAGTTTTACTAAAACTATAGTTTTCCTAATTTTCCTACTTTTCCATTTTTACTAAAGCTATAATTTTCCTAATTTTCCAGTTTTCCAGTTTTACTAAAGCTATAGTTTTCATATTTTTCCAGTTTTATTAAAACAATAGTTTCCTAGTTTTATAGTTTTACTTCGTATTTTTCATATGTTATATGAAAATATTCACGCTTCAAAAATAAAATAGGATACTCATACTCAAAATTTAAATAAAAGTTAGTCAGACTTAAAAGATTAATTAAAACGAAATACATGCAAATCCTATTCCCTTCTGCTTATGCCTTCATCGTATACGCCATCACCTCCAGTGCTTCAACCACTGGGAAATCTGGATTGGTCCACACCTTCGATATGGACCCCTCACTCTCT